>PVKS010010659.1:0-59362 GCA_004027875.1 Aplodontia rufa
GCTTTACAATCTAATACTTTTTTAGAGTTATAATGGGAAGGGGAAGGGAGGGATAAGGGAGGGTAATTGGGGGGGGCACTCCTGGGGATAATTGCAATATCCAGAATATATTCACATTTTATACACATTTTATATTATTTTGTTAAAATCTTGTAAGGTTGTTCAAAAATAAAAAATTAAAAAAAATAATATACACCAAGGACAACTCAATATACGTACACACACCTATGAAAACAACATACAGATTGAGACGGTTTACTAATACATTCACAATTGACAAACAGAACAGTTTTTAAAGGTGGGAGAGAATAGATACTTCATAGAAAAGGAAATTATCTAAGTTATAACCATATGAAAAAAATTACAAGATCATTACTCATCAAGGAAATGTAAATTAAAGCCACAATGTGATAACACTACAACTTTAAGAGATGGACACTAATTAAAAAGACTGACAGTACCAAGTATTGGTTCTGTAACAATGGAATTCTCGATATTGGTGGTGTTAATATAAATTGTTTCAATCTCTTTTAAAAGCATTTACACTAAAAAAAAGCTGAATATACACAATTCCAGCACTTCCCATTACTATATATCCAAATGAAATGACTATGTATGTCTTCCTGAAAACATACATAAAGCTCATTGCAGCTTCATTCAAAATAGCTAAAAAAAAAAAATCAATCGAAAGTCCATTGACTGCAAAATGGATATATAAACCTATATCATATTCATTCGGTGGAATTCTACCCAGCAATGAAAAAGAGTGTTACTGTTATGTACAGTAAGAATTCATCTCACTTTTTGAAAAGAAGCCAAAGACAAGAATTTATTTTATAATTTCATTTAAGTCCAAAAATAGGAAGGATTATGATGATAGAGGTCAGAATATTGTTTACTTTTGTGCAGGGGTTTGAGTGGGAAAGGACATGAAGATTTCTGAGCTACTTCTTGACGGTAAAGAGGCAGAGAATTCATTGTAAAACCTGACAATTGATAACATTGCTTGATAGCATCAGTCACAATGTACAGACGGCATAGATCATATTTTTAACCAGAACCCTTGCGACAAGGGAGCCTAGAATATCTTAGTGTTCACAGACTTCCTCTTAGTTTTCACAGATGAAAGGCAAGGATCAGTGTTGCTCACAATAGTGAATGCTCGTACCTCTTGGTAGAATTGAAGTCTGAATAATAACCTTTATTTTTTTTTCCACATTTATTAGAAGTATATTGCGATACAGGATACAGATGAGGGGGAAACATTGTCAAAACTGTAGCAATCAATGTGTATAAACTTTGATAACTAGGGGAATGAATAATAACCTTTATTTCAGGAGGCAACCCTTCCAGTTACATTGGCCTTTTAAATGTTTGGTGATTCTTGGTTTTGTGCTCGCTTTCCTCCTTCAAAGTCAAAAACTATAGCTGGCACTAGGATCATGGGAAGAGTATTTTCTTACTCTAGTGCTTCCAACAATGACTCACGTATGGATTTGCAATTTTGAAAATTTTGAGACAAAACAGACAAAGCAAATCCTTAGTGTATTAATAGCATATTCTAAAATGTGTTTCCACATCAGCAAAGGCTGATGATCTGTAATTGCAAACCTGGCACATATAGCATTATGATTGTCCTTCATGTGTTGTAAGAGAATCTGATCTGTTTCAAATGACAACACACAGATTTTACAGACAGCAGAAGGCTCCTGGGGAGTGTGTACACTGTCAATATGACATTGTAGCTGAAAGGGAGTGGGAAACTGCGGGTGGCAGTGCTGGCAAGTGGTGTGGGCTTCCCAGCTGTCACTCCTCTGCTTCTCAAGTTCCAAATGGCACTTCATATGATTCATAAACTTAACATTTTTTTAGAACTTTCAAGCAGCTGGGACACTTAAAGGCTGTGTGAGTCTTCTGTTCTGGCTTCCTATCTCTGTTATGTTGTCCATAGTAAAAGTCATTAAATAATAGGATCAAATTCCCTTTCTTGGGATCAAAGGTTGTATTTTGACTTGCTAGCCTTGAAAAGCCTGTTTTTACCAATCCTTCAGCATTATTTACTGAGTCTGAATCCCTAAGAGCAAAAGGTAGCTTTTAATTAGCCAAAGACCAAGAAGAGGATGTTCCATTCTGAACATGACCTGACAAGAAGCAGGTACTTTTTGAGGGTGTACTTTTGCCCATTATAGGAGAGATATCTGAAAAGGTCATAGTTGAAGAATGTGCACTTGAGGTTTCTTCCCTGTTTTTAGGTTTTTTGGTTTTCTGCTGTTTATATCTGAAGTGGAAGATCTCTTTAAATCACAAGAAATTTCATTTTTGCCTCGTACAGAACATGCAGTTCCCTGTAGACATTGAGTCCTTGAAGAAAACAAATCTGATGAATGGGGAGGAACAACTTTCAATGAGCTCATTCTATAATCAGGTTTAGAGGAAGACTCAACAGTAATCGGACTGTCTGTTGATCTCCATTCAGATTGAGAAACTGGTGTGGCAGACTTGCTGTGGCCATAGAGGTCACATGAATTGCAGATTGAGATGTATGTGCAGGATCTTGACTGAGGTGATCTTTCTTTCTTGAATATGAGCCTGGGGTGACTCTGTTCAAAATGTTTGATATAAAAGGTTTTGAGTTTGAAATCATCCTGACAGAATTTCAGCATCTTCGTTTACATGTTCCATCCCAATAAAAATCAGCTCATCATTTCATCATCCTTATCTCCTTGATTGGAGTCTCTCTAATGCTTCTTCAGTGGTTTTGGTTCTTGTTCCTCACTCAAAAAGTGATCTGCTGGAGGGAGGGCTTAGGAAAATCACCTAGGAGACTGGAGGATGCAAATATAGGGGAATCATCTCAGAAGGTGATCTCTGACCTCCACGAGATATCCATTTAACTCAGGGGTTCTTCTGGGGGAAACAGCAACACAGGGAACCCAAGCAGGGCATCCATGACATGGCATTAGCCCTAGATAATGAAGTATATATACATTTGTTCTTGAATGTTTGATAATGTTTCCCCTTCAATTGTAACTCTATATCATCTAATAAAAAAGCGATCTGCCATTTTATAATTACGTTTTGATTGAAGCAAGTGATTCCTTCAGCTTCCAGAGTTCTTTTTATAAATTGCCACCAAAGTGTAATTACGTGAAAACAGTACTTATTTTTAAAGTCATTACATTCCCTTATTTAATACTCCTTTAAAATACTGAGATAATGATTAATATCACTATCACCATTTTGCATATAAGAAAACAAGCTTGAACTATTTGGGGGGGGGTGAAGGGAACTGGGGTGAAACCCAGGGCCACCTGGATGCTAAGCTCGCACTGTACCACTGAGCTATACCCCCAGCAGTCTTAAACTATTTAAGTGACAGGACATGATAAATCCAAATTTCCCTCTACCTTCTCTCCAAGTCTTCTATAATTAGGATGTCAATGAAGCATTAGCACAGGATTTAAGGAGGTACCTCTTAAATGTCTTAGACTGCCTATCTCCTTAAATCTGTACTCTAGTTGCCTCATTGGCCTCTTCCTACTCCCAGCACTACCACTTAGAAAAGATCTAAGCATTTTTTTTTAAACTGGGGTTGAATCCAGGACCTCCTGGATGCTAGGCAAGCACTCCATCACTAAGCCACTTGTCCAGCCTTTTTTGAGACAGGGTCTCAGTAAATTGCTCAGGCTGGTCTCAACCTTGCTATCCTCTTACCTCAGACCCCTGAGTAGTTTGGATTACAGGAGTGTATCACCAGGCCCAGTGAAATCTTTCTAATTAACCTAACAAAACTTTACTCTCAAATACCTACTTCTCCTGTGATGTTTCATTTCTCCCAGTGGTCATGTCTAGATATCCTGAGGGGATTTGTTCTAGGACCACAATGACACACTCCCACCCTGTATAACAAAATCCTCAGATTACTTACATGAAATAGCATAGCATTTACATATAAACTATGCAAATTTTCCTTCAAATCAACTCTAGATTACTTACAATACCCAGTACACTGTAAACGCTTTGTAAATAGTTGCTATTCTGCATTGTTTAGAGATTAACAACAAAAAAGTCTGTACATGTTCAGTATAGATGAATTTTTTTCGAATAGTTTCAGTTGGTGGTTGAGCGAATCCAAAGATGCAGAAGCAGCGGATACAAAGGTCTGAGATAAATTCAGTTACTTAGTCCACAAGATTTTGGAGACCTCTTTTGCCAGGCTTTCCCCTCACCAATCAATTAGCAAACTCTGCTGTGTCTCCTAAAAGCAACTAGAGTCTGACCACTACCTTCCACTTCCACTGCCACCTTCCCAATGGAAAGCACCATGTTCTCTCCCTGGATCATTGCAGAATTTCCTGTCTTAAACCTTTGTCAGGCTGAGGATATTGCTCAGTGGTAGAGCACTTGTTTAGCATGCCTAAAGCCCTAGGTTCAATCCCCAGAACAAACAAAGAAAATCTGTTTATCGGAACTCATCATGGCCATCCCAGTGAACCTGTTAAAAATGCAGAGAATGATCCAGGCACAGTGGCTTATGCCTGTAATACCAGTGACTGAGGAGGCTGAAAGAAGAGGATAGCAAATTTGAGGACAGTTTCAGCAACTTAGTAAGACCCTATCTCAAAATAAATAATAAGAAGGGTTGGAGATATAGCCATTAGGTTCAATTCCCAGTACAAAAAAATATAAAAATGAGATGATGAACATAATTACTGATTACTCTGATTTGCTGATTTGATTATTCCATAACATATGGAATAATCATTTCCTTCTCTCTCTCTCTCTCTCTCTTTGTGTTTGTGCTACTGGGTTGAAACCCAGGAACATTCTGCATTCTGTCACTGAGCTACATCAC
Source organism: Aplodontia rufa (assembly GCA_004027875.1). Lineage (NCBI taxonomy): Eukaryota > Metazoa > Chordata > Mammalia > Rodentia > Aplodontiidae > Aplodontia > Aplodontia rufa. The sequence continues at coordinate 4,856 of PVKS010010659.1, forward strand.
AGGGTCTCACTAATTGCCCATGTTGGCAACCCTCCTGCCTCGGCTTTCTGAGTTGCTGGGATTACAAGCATGTGCCCAACCATGTATGTTTACAATCATAGATTGAGCATCCTTAATTCAAAAATCCAAACTCCAGAATGCTCCAAAATTAGAATATTTTTGCCAAACTGATGCCACAAGAGGAAAATTTCACACCTTACCTCATGTGATAAGTCAACATGCAGGTGCAATCCCATCCTCAAGATATCGAATTGTGTATATGCAAATATTCCAAAATAAAAAGATCAGAAATTCAAAATGCTTATTGGTTCTAAGAGTTTTTAAATTTGTTTTTGTTTCTCATAAGGATTTTATGAGATTCTCAATGTGTTTTTTGGTCAATTAAAAACTTCTTAAATTAAAAATAAAGATGCTAAGTGTATTATATGTAGAAAAAAACTTTTTTTAAAGCAATCTTTATTTAATTTTTCATGTGACTTTCATTCCTCAGACACTTTGTTGTATACGTGGTGCTGGGGTTTGAACTCGAGTCCTGGCGCTTGCCAGTCAAGCACCGTAACCGCTAAGCCACCGCTCTAGCCCCTAGAAAAAACTTTTAAAGGTAATACATATTACTTGTACATGTAAAACACACACACACACACACACACATGCAAAAAGACTGGCATTCATGCTTTTGCTTATCAGTCTCCAGAGGCTTTCTATCTCATTCATAGGAAATACCAATCATCTGAAAATATCCAGTAGAACCCTGGACCATCAACCTTTGCTTACGGTGGTCCTCGTCTTTTCTACCCCTCACTCCACTGCAGCCATTCTGAGCTCCATGAGTATGGAACATGGCAGGCCCATTACTTTCTCAAAATTCTTGTTGTCACCCCCTGCCTGATATGTTCTCTTCCCGGATTATTCCCATCCAGGTTCCAAGCCTGACTCAGGTCCAGGGTTCCTTCTCAGCAAGGCTTCCCTGACAACACTCTCAAAAATCACAAGCTCCCTAGTTGGCATGCCTTGTTCTCCCCCGGGTCGGTTTGTTGTTTTTTGCTTGTTTGTTTTTCAGCTTAGTATTTATTACTGTCTCCCTTGCAACATATTAAACATGTATATTCTCTTTCTTCCTACTGGAACGTAGGCTACATGGGGTAGGGGCTGGGAATTGTGTTTTGTTTATTGCTGCCTCTCTAGTTTTCAGAGCAATATCTGTCATTCTATAGATGATAAATTCTTGTTAAATAAATAAATAGCAGCTATTAATAGCATGATTACTTAAGTGTTCAGGAGACTCTACTCTGTTTCAGGTTCTCCAAGAATTTAATGAAACTCAAATCCAAATGATTTAATACTATGCTGCACAAAAGATAGAGAACCTGTGTGTGTATGTACATAAGTTGAAACAAAAGTTTTGTCAAATCATACCCTCACTTCACTACCAGGTATAGTCTCTGATACTTTATACGCCATTAACACATTTTGTTGATTCTAAAGGACCCATTTATATTTCCATTTTAATGTCTCTAACTCACATTGCAGCTTAGTACAATACTCAGTATCAACAAGAAAAATTCCTGATATTTGCAACATGTGTTGCTCTTATTTTTTAGTGGCATCAAAAATAATGTATTTTACAATTGATGGCATCTTAGAGTCAGGGGAAATCTCTATGTAAGATTTCAGTTCACCAATGGGATGCCAGCTGCATTTTGGCAAATAATATTTTCAGATAGAACTGACAAATTTGCTCTCCCCAATTTTATACAGCTAGCGAGCTAAATTTTTTTTTTATTTTTTTTAAACTTATGAAAGCTTTTTTTTTTTAAGTTTCTGACTAACACCTCTGTAGTCCACCAAGATGGTGCTTGACCCCACAGCATGTCAGACATGTCAAACAAGATGTTTTGATCCCTAAAATAATGAGAAAAATGGCCAGAAAGAGGTGTTCTAAAAAAGTCCAAGATTTTACCAAATGTTGCAAGGACCATTCCCTCCTTATGGTAACAAAATGCCAGAAAGAAAAATTTTTTTTAATTCAGAAATTTATTTGTTGAACAATCAAACAAGCTTCTAATGAGATAATATAATATATATATATATATATATATATATATATATATAAATTCCGAAAATTAGATTTACCCCCAAAAGCCCCCCCCAATTATCCACCCTTATCCCTTCCCACCTCCTTCCCAATACATCTCTACAAAAGCCTTAGGTTTTTGTAAAGCCTTAGGCATTACACCATATCCAGATTTAAAACATGACAATAGACTTCCTTTCTCAATGGCCAGGGTCTAGCTCTAGCCTCCATAGATGAGTGAAGACATTCGACGACCCTTGGTTCTCTGAGTTATGCTTATTTCACTCAGCACACTTTCTTCCATAGCCATTTACCTTCAAAGGCTGCAATATCATTGTTTCTAATTGCTGAGTAGAACTCCATTGTATATATTTACCACAGTTTTTGGATACATTCATCCAGTGAGGGACATATGGGTTGTTTCCACAATTTAGCTATTGTAAATTGAGCTGCTGTGAACATCAATTTCTCTGTGTCACTGTAGTGTGCTGATTCTAAATCCCCTGGAAAAATACCCCAGAGAGGAATGGCAGTATCACACGGTGGGCTCATCCCTAGTTTTTTGAGTATTCTCCACACTGCTTTCCAGAAGGTCTGTACCAGTCTTCAGTTCCACCAACAGTGTGCTAATGTGTCTATCTCTCCACAACCCCTCCAGCATCTATTATTATTTCCTTCATTTTTGCCAATCTGACTGGCGTGAGGTGATATCTTAATGTAGTTTTCATTTGCATTTCAGCTAGAAAGAAAATTCTGCATTGAAAGAATGTCTAACTACTTGTTATAATGATGCAGCCTTTTATAAAGAACGCAAGATGAAATATTTGAAGGAAAAGAAAGAATTCAGAAAAAACTGGAATTCCTACTAAGAAAAGACTACAGAAATTTCCCACAAATATTAATAAGATATTCAAATATCAGGAATCTCGTATACATGGAAATTATTTATAGTATAAATCACTGGGAAAAATGGACTTAAGAATGTGTTTGTCTTATCCTAATTATGAAAATATTAATTCTATATGAAATAAAGATCTTTATTTCAAAAAACAAATTTCTTTATTTTTGTTTTTCCACTTTATTTATTTTATTTATTTATTTATTTATTTTGGTACTAAGGATTGAATTAGAAGAGCCTAACCACTGAGCCACAACCCTTTTCAGCTTTTATTTTCAGACAGGGTCTCGCTAAATTGTTTAGGGCCTTGCTAAACTGCTGAGGTCGGCTTTAAACTTATGATCCTCCTGCTTCAGCCTCCTAAGCTGCTTGGATTAAGGTGTGTGCCACCATGACTTTCCACTTTTACATTTTCAGAAAAACAACAAAAAAAGAATATTTTGTGGCACATGAAAATTACATTACAGTCAAGATAACAGTGTCCACAATACAGTTTTTTTTTTTTTAAAGGAGAAAGACAGTGAGAGAGAGAAAATGAGAATCAATTTTCTTTAGTTTTTCACGTGACTTTCGTTGCTCTGACACTTGGTTGTATATGTGGTACTGGGGTTTGAACCTGCATCCTCACGCATGCCAGGCAAGAGCCATAACTGCCAAGCCACTGCTCCAGCCCCATAATAGAGTTTTGTTGAAACACAGCCATGGTTGTTGGTTAAGTACTTTTACTATTGCTTTCACTCTGCCATGACCGAGTCCACCATTACAACAGAGTCAGGGTAACCCACACTGGCTAAGTCTAACCTTAGTTTTAGAGAAGCAAAATGAAGAATACCAAATTTTTTTTATAAGAGAGAAAGACAGAGAGAATCAATTTTCATTGAGTTTTTCACATGGCTTCCATTGCTCTGACACTCAATCGCGTAAGTGGGTGCTGGGGCTTGAACCCGTGTACTTGTGCACGCTGGGCAAGCGCCGAAACCATCGAGCCACCGTTCCAGCCCCAGTACCAAATTTTTTAGCTCATCAGTTCCTGAAATTGTGTGCCCAAATGTTTAGGTATGACTCATTATTTCCTGCTCTGGGCCAGAAGGGATATTGAAGCTGGAGTGTCCATGTTTCCGCCTCCAGGAAAAGTTTATCCAGAGCTTCCTGCATACCTACAGGTCACTATTTGCTCTTCAAAACCCCGTTGGAGGGCTAGTTGGAAGTTTCACCTTTTAAAAGTCCTTTTTAATCCAATCTTAACATCTAAACTGGGCTCCAATCACATGACTAAATCAGTTCATCCTGATTGGATTTTCAACTGTCATCCAAAGTAATTGCCAAAATCTTTCCTCCAGGTTATTATTCAAAAGTAAGAGCTCCAGTGTTAGGCCCCAAGCTTGTCTCTCAATTTGTCTCTGTAGTGATGGGAGCCTTCTCCCTTTCTCTGTTGTTTAGATAACCATCATCTTCTCTCCAGTTTACCCAGGATCTGAGCTGTTGGGGATCACCAAGGGTAGATAAAGCAGAGGTAAAGGAGTCAGAAGGGCCAAAGTTTTCCCAAGGGCAAGGAAGTACTCACAAATCCTTCCAACTGCTGAGATCTACAACCTGCCGTTATCCAAGGAGCACCAAAGGGCAGGTCTTACTCTCACACCTGAGTGATCTACCTTAGAATACTGGATCCAGAAGGGTCCTCACTGTGCGTCTTCAACAACTTTCTGCAGGTAATATTGTGGGGTCTCATTGTTCACATATAGAGAGATCACCAGAGACCAGAGTAAAAAGAAAAAGTTAATTTGGAAAAAGAAAAGACAGGCTGGTGCACCAGGGCTACTTCTCCAAAGCAGAGAGTAGCAGCAGCCCGGAGTGACCCTAGCAGGCTATTTTTAAAGATAGAAACCACAAATATTTTGGCAGGCTTACAAATAGGCTTACAAAAAGGGGGGTCTTTCTCCAAGAAATGCAGATAGCAACTTTTAGTTTATCTGTTACAAATTGCACTTAGCGGGCCAGCAGGGCGGGCTAGGTGAGCTAAACTATCCATATCTGAAACTGGCAGCTCAGATGGGCTGCTTCACAGAGACAGTCACAATGACCTTGACTATTTCTGTCCATTTACCACAGTCAACACAATTCAAGGATTTTATTTCCATCTATTTTGACATCCTCAATTTTAATTAAATATTTTTTATATCAAGGGGGGTAATAACTCACTCTAATCTTAATCCATTAACAGGGTTAGATTACCCCTCCCCCTCACCAACCTCTCCCTTGAAATCTTGATTAAATCTCAGGACTTCTCTCCCAGTGCCCTTACTACCCTACAATACAGCTCCTGGAGGAAGAGAGGACTTCAGGAGTCCCTTGACAGGTAAGAAATATTTGTATTTCCACCTATTCTGATGCCACCACATGATCAAATTAAAACAAATCCAGTTTGCAAATTAAGATGTTCTAAAGTGCCATCACCTGAGATAACTTTAAAAGTACTGAGCTATGCAAGATAGTATGCAACTATATTCTAGCTACTCAAGAAGTTGAGACCAGAGGATCCCTTGAGCCTAGAAGTTGGAGACCATCCTAGGATAAAAGGCAAGACCCAACTCAAAAACAGAAAACAAAAACCAAAACAACACTCCCCTCCAAACAACAAGAACAAACTTTACTGGCAAAACCTGATAAATGAACCCAAGTTGGTATAAAAGTGTGAAATACTAATGACCCTTCTTACACCTTTGCAAGGACCTTTGCACAATTTCCTTATTTCTGGAATGATCTTCATCTAAACATCCTCTTGATTTTTTCCTCAAATCCTCAAGTATTTGTGGCAAAGTTGCTTCTCAATGAAGCCCACCCTGATCACTTAATTTAAAATGGTCAATTTTCCCCACCCAGAATCCCCTGTTCCCCTTGCTGTTATATTTTTGTGTTTTCTGCAGTTCTCATCCTTCTCCACTAGAGTAGATAATTAGTAGTTTGCTTACTGCCTGTCTCCCTGGCTGGTATTTAAATCCCACAAAGAGAGCAATTTTTTCCTGTTTCATTCACTGACACATATTAACTTACTTGGAAGTCAGCAGCCATTCAATGTTTGTTGCCAGGAACAATGGCACAGCCTGTAATCCCTGCTAAGGCAGAAGGATCACAAGTTCAAAGCCAGTCTCAAACATTTAGAGAAAACTTATCTAAAATCCATCAATCAATCAGAGGATGGGGATATAGCTCAGTAGCAAGGCACCCATCGGTTCAATCCCCAGTATACTACTTCAAAAAGGGAAAACAGAATATTTGTTTAATAAATGAAATGAGTGTGGATGAATTTAGGAAGAGATTCAACAAATTGAAAAATAAAATAAAAATAAAAAATTGAGGGAGGAAGTAAGGTTAGTCAATGGGTACTAAATTATAGTTAAATAGGAAAAATAAGTCCTGGTGTATTGCACAGTAGAGTGATTATAGGTAATGAAAATGTGTGATAGATACATTTCAAAAAAGCAGGAGAAAGGATTTTGAATGTTTTTGCCATCTATGAAATGATAAATATTTGAGGAGATAGATATGCTTATCCTGATTTGACTGTTACATAATGTGCACATAGTACATGGTGCCCCATAAATGTATAATTTTTATGTCAATTAAAAATAATTTAAAATGGAAAAGAATACACTCAAAAAGCACACACATTTTTTTTCTTTAATTTTAAAAGAAACAGATTCACAAAGAATGTTAAGCAGGATGGTGAGGTCAGAGTGTTCAAACTTGGAAATCAACCAGATCCTTCTGTTATTTGCAATTCCCTGAAGTGTGTAGTGTGCAAGTCCCAGGAACCTGGACACATGAAAAGGAAGGCCTCCCATCTGACCTCTGTGATGACACCTTCTCTCACCCACAGCAATAGCTAGGAGGAGGATCAGCTGCCAAAACCCCTCTCTGCTATTGCTCAGCAAATAGATTTGTCCTTTCTCTTCAGGACTGATCTTCACTTCTTTCTTTCAGAAGCAGAAACACCCCCTCCCTCCTGCCAGTAGGAAGATTCTGGAAGTGTCACCTGGAGTGTCACCAGATATAAATCCAGCCCTTTCTCTGAAACAATAGGTAGTGAAAATCATGTTTGCAAGAAGTGGTACAATTAATGGACAATGTTCCATAAGCAGCAGCTCAGTTAGTCCTCATCTTAATTTGAAATTCCTTTTTCCAGTGTTTTTTTTTTTTTTTTTTTTGAGAGAGAGAGAAGGACAGAGAGAAAGGAGAGATGGGGGGGAGAGACAGAGAGAATTAATTTTTATTAATTTTTTTTTCACATGGCTTTCATTGCTTCAACACTTAGTTGTGTACGTGGGTCCTGGGGTTTGAACCCCTGTACTTGCGCATGCCGGGCAAGCGCTGTAACCGCTGAGCCACAGCTCCAGCCCCCGCCTTTTTCACAGTTTTAAAAGCCCCAAAATTACACCTCATCTAGCTATTCTTTTTTTACTATTATTAAAGAGAGAGAGAGGGAGAGTGGGGCGAGGGCGAGAGAGAATCAATTCTATTTTTTTTTTTTTTATCTAGCCTTTGTTTTCTCGACACTTAGTTGTGTATATGGTGCTGGAGTTTGAACCTGGGTCCTTGTGCATGCCAGGCAAGTGCAATAACATTGAGCCACTGCACCAAGCTATTTTAACATACTAATTAAGTAAAGTATTAAGGAATATTAAAAACAGATAATCTAAACATAAATTTGCTATAGGAGGCATATCTTTTCTAGGAAATGAAATACTTGTTGCCTTCTAAAATGCATCCTTTTCTGGCCTTTAGTTATTATATATCTAAAGGTTATAGAATGTGGTGAAACATCCTCATATTTAACTTTACATCAGTCTCTTTGGGGGTGCCTCTACCGTGGGGAAGTTCCTACTGGCAAATAGGTCTCTTTCAGGCCAACCCTACTTTCCAGTCACGTAATTCTTGTGATTACATTGAAATTTAGCCGAATTGTTTTATAATATATTAATCAAATTACTAAGTGCTTGAATTATTTATTCACTCAAGGAACAGAATGAAAATGAATCAAGAGTCAGAAATGGGTACAGTTCAATGACAGAACATTGCTTTTACAATGTTTTCAAAAAAATAGAAAGCTGAAAATAAATTTTGGTGGATATGCAGAGAGGTGACTGATCAAGTGGACTCAGGATTAGAACAGGTATTTTTGAAATGTTTGTATCAAAAGAAAAAAGGAGAAGAAAGCAAGGTGAAAATTGGAAAAATTTTCCAGCCAGAGGCACAAGGCATTTCTTATTTATTTATTTTTTTCCAGGGCTGAAGACCGAACAAGGGCCTTGTGCTTGTGCTGGGCAAGCACTCTGCCAATGAGCTAAATCCCCAACCCCCACAGGCATTTCTTGACCTGTAATAGGCAAAGAAAGGAGACAGGTGTAGCTCTTGCTAAAGGACAGGGGGAGGGGAAAAGGCAAAGTTAGTGACGATGTGGGGAGAGGATTTGCAGGTAAGAGCTTGTTGATCAAGGTGAAGATTTTGGCCAAGCGTGGTGGCAAATACCTGTAATCCCAACAAGATTGGGAGAGGTTGAGGCAGGAAGACCATAAATTTAAGTCCAGATTCAGCAACTTATTGAGACCCTGTCTCAGAAAAACAAACAAACAAACAAACAAAAAAAGAGGTAAAACACTTCTGGGTTCAGTTCCCAGTTATTGTTATTTTAAAGTAAATGTTCTGAGCTTTATATTGAATTAAATGGGAGATGATAGTTCAGTTTTTGGGTTTTTTTTTTTTAAGAGCAAGCAAGGGACAGAATGAGAAAGAAAGAATTGCTTGCTTCTGTTTATTTTTTTCATCTGGACTTTGTTTCTCCCAACAGTTGTGTATGTGGTGCTGGGGTTTAAACCTAGGTCCTCATACATGCCAGGCAAGTGCTCCAACTGCTGAGCCACTACTCCAGCCCCAATAGTTCAGTTTTTGAACAAAGAAGTGATGTGATATATATATTATGGTTTCTATTTTAGTGTCACCAAATTTGGAAAATACTCTGCCATTATATAATTAAACTTTTTTTTCTCTCATCCCCTGTTGTGGTTTGAATGTGTCAGTGAAATTTCATATGTTAGAAACTTAATCCCCTAAATCATGTTAATGGTATTTGAGAGGTAGGACTTGGAAAGATGTCAGGTCAAGAGGATTCTGCGCTCATGGAAAGATTAATCTAGTCATGGATTTATGGACTAATGGGATAATGGATTAGTGGGTTATGGGAGGAGTCTTGTTTTAAAGGTAAGCTCTCTTTCTCTTTGGCTTCCTTGATGTGGTTCACCCTCCAGCATCCCATGACCCAGCAGGAAGGCCCTCACCAGAGGCTGAGCAAATGCTGGCACTGTGCTCTTGGACTTCCCAGACTCCAGAAGTTTAAGAAATCTATTTTCTTTGTAAAAACATCATGGTATTCAGCTATAGGAACAGAGGACAATACCCACCTCTGTTATAGACTGCATGTTTGTGTCCCTCCAAATTCATATGATGTAGACCTAACACCCAGTATGGCTGTAGTTGAAGAAAGGACCTTTATAAACCAAATAAGGTTAAATGAGGCCATAAGTGGTCCTTACAAGAACTGACATCAAACAGCTCATTTTCTGTGCACCCAGGAGAGGCAACATGAGGGCTTAGAGAGAACTGGCCACCATTTGAAAGTCAGCAAGAAGGTCTTCACCAGAAAGTAAATCAGCCAGAACCTTAATTTTGAACTTCTAATCTCCAGAACCGGGAGAAATAAATTTCTGTTGCTTAAGCTACCCAATCTAGCAAGGCATAGTGGTGCACAAGTATAATCCCAGTGGCTTTGGAGGCTGAGGCAGGAAGTTCCAGGCCAGCTTTAGCAACTTAGTGAGGCCTTAAGTGACTTAGTAAGACCCAGTCTCAAAATAGACAATCAAAAGGGCTGAGGATGTGACTCAGTGATCAAGCACCCTTGGGTTCAATCCCTAATACCAAAACAAAAACAAAAATAAAACAAGAGAAAAAAAATTTACCCAGTCTGTGGTACTTTGTTATAGTGCAAGATTAATATATCCTCATACCTCTCATGGGGACTCTACATGCAATATTGAGCTTCTCTGAGGTTTATCACAGTTCCTGATGCTCTTTTTTTTTTCAGTTTTTTTAAAGAAATAATTTTGGAGCAGCTCCCCCCCCCAATTTTCCAAGAAAACATGATTTATTTAATATAATGTTCTGGCTAGGGTGTGTTTCAGTGGCAAAGCCCTTAAGCATTCCTGAGGCACTAAGCTTTCTCCCCAGTAATACACCACATACACACGCACACACACATGTATATATAGTTCATCTAGAGGGATATGGAGCTGGGTGCAACGGTGCATGCCTATAATCCCAGCCAGGCAGGAAGTTGAGAGGATCACAAGTTGAGATCAGCCTGGACAACCTAGCAAGACCTTGTCTCAAAATTTTAAAAAAATGTCTGAGGATGTAGCTCAGTGCTAAACAACCCTAGGTTCAATCCCCAAAACCATAAAAAAGGGAGAGTATGGAAGGGGACATGAACACAGAAGTAGAGGGCAAAGTTCACCGCAAAATACTAAGCATGTTAGTACAACATTTTGCATGACAATCCTAAAGAAACGTAAACTCCAGGGGCTGCTCAGGGGTAGAGCTCTGGCCTAGCGGTGTTTAAAGGTCTTAGTCTGGATACTTTGACAAAAAATAAACAAACAAAACAACAAAAGCACAAAAGTACCCTACAAGGAAGGGAATTGACTTGCATATTCACCTATACACTGAGAAGACCTGACAGGCTGCCAACCCACCTGTTTCAGCCTAGTTCAGGCTTTGCAACTGGGTTAATAGACAGCAGTATGTATTCTTCCTGTGGAGATTATTGCTAAGAATCACTGGGCTATTTTCAGATGCAAATCTCCATCTCTGGCTAAACCTCTTGCTGGTCTCCATATTTCCACAATCCCCTTTGGTGACCCAGCGGTAAATGTCATTGGAATACTTCTAGAAAGAAGAGAACATCTAAAGTTTGGACATTAGGAATATGTAGAGAGTAGGGTAAATTATTCATATCACCATTCTCATATCAGGATATAAGAGGCCAGAATATCTGGATTCTGAAAAGTTAAAAGAATCTGAAACACCTAAGAGTTAAATATATCCCATGAAAACCTTTATAATTTTTAGAGACATAAAAATTCATTCCCAGAAAGAGATGAAAGGTATAAATATACAGAGACCTTTACTATGTGTTACAAAAGCCTTTCAATAGAATTCAAATAGTTAGTTGACTATTTATGGTAATCACAAAGAATAACTTACCAAGACAACAGGTTGTATTATTTTATGTTATTTTAAAGGATTATACAGGAAGAGATAAGAATTGAATTATAAAGTGGTAAAGCAAGCACCACCTCCAATGTGTCACTTATTGATCATATTATAGTGGAATTTTTGTAAAAAATATTTAGATCTATTTTTGGTGAATGGAATTGGTCCTCCTATGTAGTTTCTTCTCCTTTGAAAATTTATAATGAAAAGAAAAATAAAGTCTTAAATTCCTGCAAATCTGTGCCATCTGCATCCTCTAATTTTCTTTTTTCCTGGCCTAAAACTTTAACTCCAGGATGGTAAGAGCCTTAAATGTCACTGTGAGTGAAATATTGCTAATTTGTTGACACTGGTTCTTCAAATGGATTTCAAGTCATAGTAATATTTGGGCCAAAATACGTATTTACCCATTAAAGGTATTGATGCATAACTAAAAAATGTATTTTTATTCACAAGTATGGAGGATTTTTACATTGATTTCTCTTTTTGCAGTCAACTTATAATTTGAAAGGTTTTCTTGTCCTATTCAGAGGTGGGCAGCGTGAGACCAGTATTTTGTCCAGGCCACCTCCTTTCCCCATCCTTTGTAAAATATAAGTTAGTCTTACTCTTGAATTTATTAAAAATTGGCTTACTATGGGGCAGGGAGCCTGGAATTTTTTTAGGGCTGTACAGCAGGATAGAAATCAAAGAAATCCAGTTAAGAACTGATGTTGCAGAGGCCAGAAACTTTCAGGATGCCTTCCTTAAACAGTCAATTTTGGAGTGTTTCTATTGCTGTTCAGTAATCTTTTCTTCTGTTAATTCCATCCAGTGTATTATTCCTCTCAAACACTATAGTTTTTATCTGTAGGAAATTCAACTTGAGACATTTTTACATCTTTCAGGTCTCTACTTAACATTTTCAACCTGTCTTCTTACTTTTAACACATGGAATGTAGTTATAATTATTTGAATGTCCTTGGTTATTAATTTTATCATGTGGGCATGTTTTAATTTATTGATTTTTCTCATTATGAATTATATTCCCTGCCTGATAATTTTCTTTGTCTGTCTGTAAATTTTTTTTAAATTTTTGGTACTGGAGATTAAATCCAAGTATGCTTAGCCATTCAGTCACATCCCCAACTCTTTTTTTTTTTTATTTTGAAACAGGGTCTCACAAAGTCGCTTAGGGCCTTACTAAATAGCTGAGGCTGACCTTGAACTTTTGATCCTCCACCTTAGCCTCCCTAATCACTGCAATTACAAGCATGCACCACTGTGTCCAACTGCTTAATAATTTTTTATTAGGTACCAAGTATTGTAAATTCTATCTTATTGGGTTTGTATGTTTTTGTATTCATTTAGATATAATTGAGCTTTGCCAAGCATCATGCCACATGCCTATAATCCCAGCAACCAAAGAGGCTGAGACAGGATGATCACAAACTCAAGGTCAGCCTTAGTAACTTAGTGAGACCCTCAGCAATTTAATGAGACCCTGTCTCAAAACAAAAAATGAATGTAGCTCAGTAGTAAAGCACCCCTGGATTATATGAATATATATATACATATATATATATGTATAACTGGAGACTATCATGTATCATACTAAGTGAAATAAGCCAGATTCAGAAAGCCAAAGGTCATATGTTTTCTCTGATATGCAGAAGCTAATCCAAAAAAAGGAAAAGAGGAAAACAGAGAGAGAGAGAGAGAGAGAGAGAGAGAGAGAGACAGACAGACAGACAGACAAGAGAAGGGGAGGAGGAATAGGAGGTAATTCAATCAAACAGAAGAAAACTGTGAACTAGATGAAGGGTAGGACTGAAAAGGAGGGAGAAGAGATAGGAAAAGGAAGAGCAGAAGAATGAATATGACCTAGCTTTCATATATGAATATGCCACAGTGAATCTTTACCATCATGTATATCCACAAGACACTAAAAAACAAAAAGCAGCTAAGAGTAAATAGCAGAAAGATCAGTAGAGGGAAAGGAACAGGGAGAGGTAGGAGAGGAGGGAAAGAGGAAATGGGGACTGAATTAGAGCAAATTATATTTCATGCTTTTTAAAATTATGTCAGAATGAATCCTAATGTTATATATAATTTTTTAAAAAGTAAAATTGAGAAAGTCTTTAAAAAACCCCAAACCCTGCATCATGATTCTGGCACAAAATCAAAAAAAGAATTTCTGGGTTTTTTTGGTACCGAGGACTGAATTCATGGTGCTTAGTCACTCATTCATATCCCGACCCTTTTTTATTTTATTATTTTTCATTTTGAATCAGGGTCTCACTAAGTTGATTAGGGCCTCGATAATTTGCTGAGGCTGGCCTTAAATTTGCCATCCTCTGAATGGATCCAAAAACTGTGGTACATATATACCATGGAATTTTACACAGCAATTAGAAACAATGATATTGCAGCTTTTGAAAGTAAATGGATGGCGATGGGAGAAATTATGCTGAGTGAAATCAGCATAACCCAGAGAACCAAGGGTTGAATGCCTTCACTCATCTGTGGAGCCTGGAACTAGACCCTGGCCATTGAGAAAGGAGGTCTATTATCATGTTTTAAATCCGCATTAGGTGTAAGGTTATACAACCTAATACATTTTTAAAGATGTTTTGGGAAGGGGAGGGGAGGGATAAGGGTGGGTAATTGAGGGGGCACTCTTGGGGGTAAATCTAATCTTCAGAATCTATATACATATTACATTATTTCGTTAAAAGATTGTATGATTGTTCAACAAATAAATTTCTCAAAAAATTTTTTTTGCCATCCTCCTGCCTTAGCCTCCTGAGTGGCTGAGATTGCAAGTATGTGCCACCATAGCCAACTTCAATTAATTTTTTAGAAATGTTAAGCAAATAAATAAATCCTAGATCTAGGTCCTGAGTGGACTCAAATGTTGCTTCAGTGACAAAGAGCTAGAAAATATATTCATATTTCCAATTCAACTTTATTGTCATGGGTAATTGAGGGAACATTCCTTATTTTCCTTTATCTTATATTTACGTTTTTAACTCTTGTCATTTTGTGTTATGAGATTAGTGCCAGAATTTAACCCTAAGTCTAAAGTTCCTGGAAGTTAGTGATAGACTTGGGATAGGGTTCCTAAACTCAAAATCCTATAAGCTCAAAGTAGCAGACTCATTTATAATGACTGGGTCAGGCAAAAGAGAAAGGAACCCTTAGAAAATGGAGGTGCTCAGAGGCCATGGAAAACTGTTAGTTTTATTTGATTTCTACCTGCTGACAATGCTGGTGTTGCCAATCTATTTTCCAAGCAACAGTGAACATTTGAATTGCTATGTTGTCTCTTTATTTATTTATTTGTACAAGGGATTGAACCCACAGGTGGTTAATCATTGAGCCACACCCCCAGACCTTTTTTCATTTTGAGACAAGGGCTCCCTAAGTTGCTTGGCCTCATTAAGTTGCTGAGGCTAGCCTCAAACTTGTGATCCTCCATCCTTAGCCTTTCATGCAGCTGGGACTATACACATGGCTCACTGCATTTGGCATTGTCTCCCAAGTTTAAAATGCTAAAATTAAACATTTTATGTGTTAAAACACAATGGAAATAAAGCACATTTCCATTTATTTGGAAATGAGTTGCCAGTTAGCTACCTCTGGTTTAATAAGAGGTGAATTTTAGAATTTACTAGTTTCTGAAATTATAGTTAATGGCATATGTAGAATAAAGTGGTCCTCGACCATCCACAGAAGTACCTTCAGTGATTGTAGCAACTTTAAGACAATATAATTACCATACCCTTCCTACCCCCAAGTATTTTAATATAGTTATCCCTCTGGATCTGTAGGTTCTGCATCCACAGATTCCACCAACTGTGGACTGGAAATATATTTTTTTTAAATCTTTGTGTCTGTATTAAACATGTACATATTTTTCTTATCATTTTTCCCCCTAAACAATGCAGTATTGTGTTGGGAGTGTAGTTCAGTGGTAGAGTGCTTAACTATCATAGACCAGGATCTAGATTTGATCCTCAGCAATACAAAACCAAGCAAACAAACAAATAAGAGTACAGCAAATATTTATGTAGCATTTACATTACATAGGTATTACAAATAATACAAAGAGATAATGTATATAGGATGATTTATGTGCAAATATTGTGCCTTTTACATAATGAACTTGAACATCTTTGGATTTTGGTATCCTTGATGGGGAGTGGGTGTGTTTTTGGAACCAATCCCCCACAGCTCCAGAAGGGAGAACTGTATATCATTTTTGTAAGATATCTAAGCTAAGAGGTTTAAGCCTGGGGTTCTCATCCTGATATATATTAGAATTATTCAAGGAGACTTTAGAAACATCAGTGTTCCACTCCCTCCATCATAGGCCAAGTAGATTAGAATTTAGAGTAGTCCCTTTCCAGATCATGAATGACCATGTGTCTTAAGAAAAGTCTACTGCTGGTAGCAGGGAATTCTTCCCTCCTCTCTTGACAGAAGAAAGTGTTTCTTTTCATCCTTTCCTAATTCTTTTTAGAATGTATGGCCTTCAATATAAAATCTTCCAGGGGCACCAGACAATGGGACAATTTGAAATAATGGTGAGAACAGGAATGCCACATCCAACAGCTGAATAATAATCCTTTCGATTATTGACATAGAACTCAGAAGGAGCGCAAATGAGTACATGAAGTTCCTAGAGAAAAACTCCTTCATTTCTCATCAACTTATATATTTCTCAATATTTTCATCTAGAGGAAGGAAGGTATAATTGATTCTGAGCCCTGTCTTATTCTAGAGCAGTTATTATCAATGGGGATAATTTTACACCCAGGGGATAGCAGTGTCTGGAGACTTGATTTTTATTTTTTTATTTTTTATTTTTTGTACTGGAGATTGAACCCAGAGGTGCTTTACCACTGAGTTATATCTTCAATTCACTGAGCTGGCTTTGAACTTGCGTTCCTCCTGCCTCAGTCTCACAAGTTGCTGGGTACAGGTGTGTGCCAGTGTGTCTAGTCTTTTCTTTTTAAAATTTTCTTTTGAGGCAGAGTCTTGCTAAATTGCTCAGCCTCCCAGTTAGCTGAGTTACAGGCACATACCACGAGATCCCACTGATTTATTTAGTTTCTAAATGAATGATAATAGGTATTGAAGTCTTATGCTATTTACACTTTTGGGGTACATTTAATATGGTGATGTCAGTAGTTTTACTTACTTTTTGTTGAGGAGAGTGGTAAGAGTGGGGATTTAACCCAGGAACACTTTACCACTAAACTACATCCCCAAACTCTTTTTATTTTTTTATGTTGAGACAGGATCTAAGTTGCTGAGGATCTTGCCGAGTTGCTGTGTCTGGCTTTAAATTTGTGATCTTTCTGCCTCAGCTTCCGGAGTCACCAGGATTACAGGTGTTCACCACTGTGTTCAACAAATTTTATTTACTTAAAGTGTAAATTTCTGTATTATTCCAGAAATTATATCCTTTAGAGTGTTTAATTATAATGAAAATTTTCACATGTCAATACCTGTGGAACTCAAAGAGCCAGGGGAGAAGCCTGTGAGTCTCAGTTCAATGTATGCTCCATTTAATTCTTAAGCATGGGCACTTTGTGAAGTTCTTGCCTCTCCATATGAATGAAACATCCATGTGAGCTTAGGCTTCAAAGGAAGCCTAAGGGTTAGTGGAAGGTGAGTTATTCATTTTTCTTTCATTTATTTGATACCCATACTGAGGACCTACTTTGGGACAAGCATAACCAGGGCATGGAGCTTGTGCTAGGAGCTTTCCCCATTTCTCCTCAGAATTTCTAAGACCTCTACCCTCCTTTGCAGTAGCTTTTGGGTGTCCTGCTCTGCTGAGGGATCTGTGATGTATAAGCAAAGGGCAGAGATCTGTACGAAAACATCTCAATTCTGGCAATACTTTTGAATCACCTGGATTGTGCTTCTTAAGCATCTGTGAATCAAGAAGGAATCACATGTGTGTCTGGGCAATATGCAGATTCTGGCTCAGGAGTAGAATAAATTCTGAATTTCTAGCAAGCTTCCATTTGGTCATGGACAAACCTGAGCAGCAAGGATGAGGGAGCTTTTAAATAGTATCAATGTCCTGGCCCTACTAATGAAATCAATATCTCCAGGATTGGGACACACCAGAGTGTATGTGTTTAAACTCTCAGATTTTTTCTTTTTAAAAATTTTCATATTAGGGGGGCTGGAACAGTGCTCAGCAGTTATGGCAGTACAGTGCTTGCCTGGCTTGTGCAAGGATGTGGGTTTGAACCCCAAAACCACATACACAATGAAGTGTCAGAGCAATGAAAGTCACATGAAAAACTAAATAAAACTGATTCTCTCTCTCTCTGTACCTCTGTCTCTTAATTTATTTTTTCATTCTAGGGATTGAACCCAGGGATGCTCTACATCCCTAGCCCTTTGTAAATAATAATTTATTTTGAGACAGGGTCTCTCTAAATTGTCTAAGCTGGCATTGAACCTGCAATCCCCCTGCCTCAGCTTCCAGAGTAGCTAGGATTGCAGGTGTGTATTGCAGATATTTTTAATGAGCAACATAGTGTTATAGTTTAGATATGAGGTGTCCACGAAAAACTCATGTGTAAATCAATGCAAGAGGGCTTAGGAGGTGAAATGATTGGATTAGCAGAACCTTACAGTGATTAGTGTATTAATCAATCTCTTAATAGGGATTATAAGGTGGTAACTGTGGGCAGGTAGGGCTCGGCAGAGGATGTGGGTCCCTGGGGGCATGCCTTTGGAGCGCTTTGTCCCTGTTGAGTAGAGCTCTCTGTCTCTGCTTCCTTGTGCCATGGCCTCTGCTGCACTCTTTGGCCACTATATTCTGCCTCACCTCGGACCCTGAGGAATGGAATCAGCCCGTGAGCCCCAAATAAACTTTTCCTCCTTTACATTGTTCTTGTGAGGTTTTTTGGTCACAGTAATAAAACAGCTGACTAAAAACACCTGGTAGAAAACAATGACTCTCCTTAGGTGAAAAGGAAAAATGAAAAGAAAGAAAGGAAGGAAGGAAGGGAGAGAGGAAATGAGGGAGGAAGGGGAAAAGAAGAAAGGAAGGAAGGAAGGGAAAGAAAGAAAGAAAGAGAAATTCACATCTCCTTATGGTTCCTTCTTCATGGGTTGAAGCATGCCATGTGATGAATCACTTAGTGTGACTATAACAGTAGGCTGAATTGTGTTCCTTAAAATCCATATGTTGGATGAGTTGTGGGAACTATAGCTATGTGGGGGTGGGGAGGAGGAGAAAGGGAGGGAGGAGAGTATGCTTGACTCCAATACTCCAATGAGATGCCCAAATATACTCAGGCAGGCATATAAATCTAGCAATTTCAATAGTTAAAATACATGTATATGGTCATATATATTTGTAACATGAGAGAATTACAGAGGAGATATGAGATCGGAGCATAGGTGAAGCAAGAGAGATCCTGGACAGAGATTGGGTTTAAGCTACTTTGTCATTACTTATGCATGTACGAATGTGAAGCAAAAAGTCCCTTCAATACATAAGACCATGTTAAACCAATAAAAAAAATGAACCCATATGTTGAAATCCCAACCTCTAGTAGCTCAGAATATAACCATATTTAGAGATAGGCATTTTGAGGGCTATTAACTTAAAATGAGGTCATTAGGCCAGGCGTGGTGATGCATGACTACAATCCCAGCAACTCAGGATGCTAAAACAGGAGAATCACAAGTTCCAGGCAGCATAGGTAACTTAGCAAGACCCTGTCTCAAAATAAAAAATAAAAAGAGTTGGGGATTTAGTTCAATGGCAGAGCACTGTAGGTTCAATTCCCAGCACTGGAAGAAAAACATGAGGATATTAGAGTGGGTCCTAATTCAATACAGCTGTGCCCTTAAAGAAAAAGAAAATTTGGACACAAGAAAGGATGCTGGTGATGCACACCTCTAGGAAAAACCATTTGCAAGCCAAGGAAAGAGGCCTCAGGAGAAACTAAACCTGCTAGCACCTTGATATTAGACATCCAGCCTCCAAAACAGTGAGAAAATAAATCTTTACTATTTAAGTCAACAGTCTGTAGTAGTCTGACATGGTAGCCCAAGCAAATTACACAGTCTCTAAAATGGGAACCAATGGAGAGGGCTAACCTCAAGACTGGTAGAGTGAGTACAGGCAATAACTCAGTTCTTAGATGACTCCTGGTCATAAACAAATGCCCTCAGAGGGATTTCTTTATTATACCCTTCTACCTGATTTTCTAGAAAATAAATTTCTTCCCCTTGGGCTATTTCCTAGATATTATTATTTGTAAGGACCTATCCTGAACCTCCTAGTTCTATTTCTGGTTCTAATTCTCTTGATTTCTCTCCTAGGCTATGAAGGACAGAACTTGGAGGACAGGGAGAACTCAGTTTTCTTATCTTCCCACAGGTGAGAAATATGTGTGTTCTGTCTATTGTATCTAAGGAAAAGTAAGAAAAGCAAACCATTAATATATACTAGAGTGGTCTTAAAAATAGTTGCCAGACATACGAATAATCCTTAATGTGAAGTTATGAAGAAGCAGAGGATATAAATTCAGGCTGGTCTACAGATACTAGGCAGGTCCACTTGGGAGAAGTGGCTATTTACCCAACATAGTTTCCATGGAGAAGGACAAGATGCTTTCTACAGAATGGGTTGAGAGAAGACATATTTATTAAAACAATTTTGGGCCTGTAGCTAGTAAAGAAATCTGAGTGGAGGTAGGTATAGGAAGGGAGAGTATATAATTCTTCAAATCTTTCTACCACCAGGAGCCTCCACAATGTAAGCTTTAGCCACATGGGCTCTCTGAAGTAAGGGAGAGTATGTCTAGCTTAATGTCATCAAAGCTAAAAGTTGGCTGGTTAGAGATCTGCTTCTCAACATAGGGATACTCTCAGGATAGCAAGGTAGGGAAAAGGTCCAGGCTCAGGAAATTTCCTTTTCCTCACCTTACTATCCTGGGAGCCTCATGGCCAAAAGAGGCTTATGCTGTGGTCAAATAGACTGTACCTTGAATTGAGGACTCTTGCTAATGAAATGGTACCCTCCTGCCCTTGTTAAGTCTTCAGATGAGTAAGCCAAAATTTTGGAATAACTTTATGAAGACCCTTAAGCTAGAATCACCTAGCTAAACCTAAAATGTGAAATAGTGATTATTGTTTTTTTAACCACTAAGTTTTGGAATAATCTTTTGTAATAATAGATAAGATAAGTAATACAGTTGTTGTGCTTGTTATGTTTGGTACTCAAAATAGTGCATTGTTGTAGAAAACAAATTCTGTGTATCAAGAACAAATTCCACGTTTTTCACCTACTGAATTAAACTGGCTTTCAAGGGGAGTCATACCCAGCAGAGATTTATAAATGGTCTGAATGATACCAGTAAATATCATGCATTAAGTTTCTAAGGGCTACTATAGAATTCCACAGACTGGGTGTCTTAAACAACAGAAATTTATTTTATCATAATCCATAAAAGAGAGCATATAGTATCTGAATGGACAATATGACCTTAAAAAGCCTCTATATAATTTTTCTGTAAGTCTTGTTCTTCATCAATAAGACAGAAATAATACTCAACAGGTGGGCTCTTGGGATTAAATAAGTTCATCTTAAAAACAGTAATTATTATTTTACATTAAACGTCTATAACTTGGGAGTGCCATGGACTGAATGTGTCCCTCCAAAATTCATGTTAGAACTTAAAACCCAATGTGACAGTATTAAGAGTTAGGGCCTTTTGTGATTAGGCTATGAGCACTCTGTTTCAAGGACAGATTAATAACCCTTGTAAAAGAGACTTCCCATAGTTTTGACCCTTTTGCCTTTAATCCCCTTTTGCCATGTGAGGACACAGAAACAAGGCACCATTTTGGAAGCAGAGATCAGCCTTCACCAGATACCAAATCTGCTGTTGTCATAATTTTAGACTTCCTGACTTCCATAATCATGACAAAGAAATTTCTGTTCTCGTATTTTTTTACAGCAACAAAAAATGGACTAAGAGTGGGAGCTATGATCTCACGTTCTCTTGTAATTCCTTAAGTTCTGCTGCGTGAGTTGTATTTCAAGAAGTTGACATAGGAAGATCTCAGAAAATAAAAATGTGTATGGAATAACCTCATGTGAACACATGGGGTGGCAGTCTATGGAGGATCACAATTACGCTCCATGGTTCACTCTTATTATGTTCTGTTCCTGAGTCTCTCATATCTTCCTAAATCCTGAGAGGGAGGTAGCCATATTACCTTACATTCTAGGTACCTCCAGCATCTGCCACAGGATCTAGCACATATCCATGGTTAATAAACCTTTGTTTATGTGTAATATAAATGAAAGAACCAGGACACCTTCCCACTGTGACTCATATTTCTACTTCCTTTGAGTTATTACCAACTAGATAGGAACCCAACTACAAAACATGGGCTCCTCACTTGATAAGCAGATTTGACAGACAATAGCAATGACATGAAAATCAGAGTTCATCTCTGTCCTGGTCTATTTTGGCTCTTTTAAGCAGAGTGTGGGAATACTTCTCTATTCCTCAACCAAAGTGTTAGCAGTGCTGACCTAGGAGTAAGAAAGAAGAAAGTAGAAAGTAGAGCTTAAGAATCTTCACCCAGGAGTGAAGTGAAAGCACATCTATTCAAGAGAAGAAATAAAACTGAATGCCTTTGAAATAGAATAAAGCCACAAAATTGCACTTCAAGGCCCTGTGAGTAGGGCAAAGATAGATAGATAAGGATGCTCTGGATACTCGCATATCTTACCTGAAACCTGGCTGCTATGGTTTGAATTTGGTTTGTTCCCGCTCAAACTCATGTAGTTTAATCCTCATTGTGAAGTATTAAGAGGGTAGAAATTTAATTTGACTAGACTATGCTGTTCAGAGGTGGGATTTTGGGGGGTAATTGGGATTACATAAGGTCATCAGGTAGAGGACCCATGATTTAATACTGGTGACTTTATAGGAAGAGATAGAGACCAGAAGCTACATGCATATTTCTTGTCTTTTCCCATGTGATATCCTGTTCTTCCTTGGGAATCTTTTAGCAAGGAGGCTGCCACCAGATGTGGCCTTTCAATCTTGGACCCAACATAGTAAGACAAACAAATAAACCTCTTTTCTGTATAAATTACCCAGTCTGGGATATTGTTATTAGCAACAGAAAAGGGACTAATACACCAGCTCTTGCACTTCCAGGATTCTTACAACCAGCATCCCTACAGTCTGAAGTTTCCTTTAACACACTCTCAGGGATCCATGTCTCAGTTTCAACTTTCTTGTGATTAGGAGATTCATTGAAGAACATTTCTAATAAAAGTTCTGTGAGCAATCACTTTTTCTCACCTGCTGAGGTCCAACCTCTTCATCTTATATTAAATTTTACTTATTTAAATATGAAGTAAATTTTCCTTCTTCTTTTTTTCTGAAAGTAATCTAGATAGAGCATGTTTCAATAAAATTGACAGTTATTTTAGGGAGAGTTAAAGGAACAACAAATACATAAGATGTCAAGTTGTTTTGGTGGACAATGGAGCTTTCTTTGTTGCCTGCATCATCACCCTCTTGTGAGGACCCCAAGGTTGATTCCTCACACTGATGTGCTGCTCTCTTGGGTGCAGTGGATAAATCTGAATCAGAATTCAACTTCTTCTGTGTAGCCTCCCTTTGTTTGGTCAATTTCTTCTTTTACATTTTAGGGTTTAAGACACAAGATTGCCAGTTAGATATAAAATTGGACAGATGTTGAAAATATGATTCTAACAATAACTTAATGTTAGATGTAGAATCTGGGCTATTTCTCTCAGAACCTAGTATGATGAACCCTCAGTAGTAGTAGTTACTAGTAGTAGTAGTAGGTGTAGTAGTGGTGGTGGTGGTGGTGGTGGTAGTGGAAGTAGTAGATTAATTTGGTTTCCACATAATGGTTTGAATTTTGGGTCACATCAGCCCTTTCTGGCATTTGGAGATTGTTGAGTTCTCCCAGACTCCTTTCTCTACAGCTATTTGATCTTTTCTTTCTGCCAAGACATTGGATCTTTTTTTCTCATTATCTCCGGATAGTACATTGTGTATACCTTTGTTTCTTTTCTACTTGGATCCTTCTCTGTCATTAGTGTATCCTCCGGTTGCTGTTAAGTACAACCTGATCTGTCTTAAGAGTTAGGGCCTTTTGTGATTAGGCTGCTTCAGGGTAAATTGTTAATACCAAGCAACCTAGCATATATGCCATACCTCCCTTGATTGCTTCCTAATATATCTGGAGAGCCCCTGCCCACAGAACCCCTCTCTCCCACTCTCTCTCTATATATATACATAAATATTATACAAAGACACACAACATATATATATATGTATACACACACACACACACACACACACACACACACATATATATATATATATATATATACACGTACGTTTATCTGCATACATCCTTCTGCCATGGATACCCACCACCTCCCCATCCACTTTGTATAGCTGTCCTTACCAACAAGGTCTCTCTTCAGCCAAACTCAATTTTTCAAAAACTTATTGCATTTGCCAGACATGGTGGTACACACCAGTAATCCTGACAACTTGGGAGACTAAAGCAGGAGGATCCCAAGTTCAAAGCTGGCAATTTGCAAGACCCTGTCTCAAGAAGAAAAAAAAAAAACAAAACCAAAACAAAATAAAAAAGGCCTTGGGAAGTAGCTAAGTGGTAAAGTGCCCCTAGGTTTCCTAGGTTTGAATTCCAGTACCAAAACAGCAAACAAACAAACAAACAAAAAAAAAAGACAGAAAGAAAAAAAAGAGAAAAACTTAATTTTATTGATATCTCTTTATATTTTTCTGCCCAAGTCTAAATTCTGAAAAAAGAATGTCACCAGATTCATTCCTCAAATGAGGTCTGCAAGCCAAAGCCCATACTGTTTTGGAAGCAAGATGCAGTGCTATGGTTTGAATTTACATGCCTTGCCAAATACACTGGAACCTAATACCCAATGTGATGGTGTTAAGAGGTACAGTCTGTGGAGAAGCAATTAAATCATAAGAACACCACTCTCATGAATGGGATTAATGCTTTTATAAAAGAGGTTGAGGGAGGCACCCTAGACCCTTCCATCCCCTCTGTCCTTCCACTGTGAGGATAATGTTTGGCTCTCCAGAGGATGCAGCACATTATGGTTTGAATGTGAGGTGACCCCAAAATCTTATCGGTGATAGTGCAATAAGGCTGAGGTGAAATGGTTGGGTTTTAAGAGCCTTAACCCAAACAGTGAGTTACTCTCCTGGCAACTCAAGGATGGTAGGGTGTGGCTGGAGGGCCATTGGGGGTATGCCTTTGCAGTACATATTTTCTATCTGGTTTGGAGTCTGTCTCTCTGCTTGTGTTGAGCCACTTTCCTCTGCCACACCCTCCCCCCATGATGTCCTGCCTCACTTCAAGTCCTGAAGAACTAAGCTGGCCTTTTGTGGACTAAGCCCTCTGAAACCATAAGCACCTAAATAAATCTTTCTGCCTAAAATTGTTCTTGTCAGATCTTTGGCTTACAGCAATGGAAAATCTGACTAAAATACAGTAACAAGATGCCATCTTTGAAGCAGACAAGCCCTTCCAAGACACCAAATATGCAGTACTTTTTTCCTGGAATTCTCAGCCTTCAGAATTTTGGGAAGTTTCTGTTTTTTATAAATGACCCAGTCTACAGCATTTCACTGTTAACAGTAAGAATGAACAAAGACATACACAGCATCTGTTTTTCTATTTTTACTTGTATCAGGAAACTAATAATAACCACTAGCCTATGTTGGGCCATCTGTGATGTCTGAGTGCTCTGACATATAAATTAGCCCCAGCAAGCACCATGGTAAAAGAGGTATGTATTATCCTATTTTTCAGTAAAGGATCCCAAGCTGAAGTGATTTAATGCCTTTCCTTTGCTCTTCTTCCTTGGTACACTTTCCTCAGACCCTAAAGGTGCAGGTTCCCATTCTGGGGAGTATTTTCTGTAATTTGGGTCTATGGCAAATGATGTTGAGATAGGGTATATCTCAGGAAAAGAAAAGGAAGAAACACCTTTTATTAACCTATTTTTGGCTCACCATTGATAATGTTTTCTGAGTTTTATCTTCTCTTGGAAATGGCCATGTGTGCTCCACAATCTGATGGGCCCATTTCTTTCTTATGAAACTTAGGAGGCTGGACAGGGATAACAGAAAAAAGGAAGAGTAACTGCTATAGGAAAGAGAATGAACCAGGGCCAGCTGCTCCATGTAGCAAGATAGAAAACTGCTGTCAGCAATAATATCTGCTTGTACCTCAGTATCTAGCACCAGATGAGGCCTCTGAAGAACAAGCAGAATGGCTGGACTAGTTCATACTCAGGGTAACACGTAGATGGAGCCTTAGCCCTTTTTCTTGGTTTGTGGCCTTTTACCAAGTGCTTTCCTGGGAGGATGTCACAAAGGTGGGACAGCCCAAGAGCAGAATGCAGTGGTATGGTGGGGGCAGTGGTTGGGAGGCAGGTAGTCCTCTTTCTCCCTGGGCAGTAAAGCCAGCCAACTGCCCAATGACCATGGGGTCCAACTGCACAGTATATCTCCTTTACATAAGGATAGACTCCTATAGAGTGGCCCTTACCTACTCCCAATGCCCAAGCCTCCCATTCATCTGTTTCCACCTCAGTGCTCCTGAGGACCTAGCATAGACTCAGTCACACTACTGAGACCCCCAATCCAAAGTATGTCATTGGTTCCATAGTGGTATACTAACTCCTTAAGAGAGGGAATCATATGGTGGAAAATATTCTGTCTTGCTAAGACCACCTAAGGATGTTATCCCTTTTTCTTTTTCAGAGAATAGTGAGAGACAAGAGAGAACAAATTTCTATTGAGCTCTTCACATGGCTTTCATTGGTCTGACACTTAGTTGTGTATGTGGGTGCTGGGGTTTGCCCTGTGTACTCGCGCATGCCTGGCAAGCACCATAACAACTGAGCCACCGCTTCAGCTCGGGATGTCATAATTTTTAATGCAAATATAAATTTTAAATATGTTTAGATGTTTTTAACTAGCCACTAATTAAATTCAAGAAAGGGCAGGGGATAGTGGGGTGGCAGACATGAGTTAGTGATGCTGAAGTTCACTGGCTCAAGTTTGTCTGTAGGATAGACATCCCCTTCCAGTACTGAGAGCCTAACTTGTTTACACTGGATTCCTATACACAGCAAAAGGCTAGAGATTGAGGCTTATCGATCCACTAGAGTACAGGGAAGAGTTAATAAAAGGTCTCAGTGGGGTTGGCTGTGACGGCTCATGTAAAGGACACTTTACTCCAGTGGTGCTCACTATTGGACTGTTTTTAGGTCCTGAGGATGCAACTTGTGTACTGACCCACTGAATATCCATAAAATAAGCCAGGAGACAACAGAGGCCCCAGAGAGATTTAATCTCCAGTCAAGTGTGTGTAAACATCTTGGATGTTTATTGCCTTCTCATTTAATCAGGAAGTGATGTTCCTAAGGCATAAACTGGGGAAGCAGGTTCACATGTCACAAAATGTACCAAATGATTTACATTGAGGTTATCTTTATTTCTAGACATTTCTTTACAACCATCCATGGAGGGGTAACTCCCACATGAGCCTGAATTCACCTTTAGAAATTCAGATTAATACTTCCAACTTTGTAAGATGCATCTCCCCAAAGACACAAATAACATCCCCCAAAAAATCTGTTCCCCCCACCCTACATCCATTGTCTTTTCCCCACTTAACTAAGCAGTTGTCTGAAACTGTGGCTTGTCTTCTTTCTAAATGTGCCTACTTTCTGGGCTTGTGTTCACATGCCCAAAATAAAGCTATGAATACATGCACCTAACTAACCTGAATGCTAAGCAGGCATGTAACAGGGGCACAGAATAGGTTCTGGGTCATAGAAGGTCCGGTCACCACAATGAGGACAGGGGTTGGCACTAAACCAGACCATGCCTGGACGCCCCAAATCACGCAGCATTCGCTTCAGCTTGGCATGCAGGTAGGCAAGCCTCCCCAGGTGGAGGGTACCTTCAACGTCCTCGTAACTCTCCAGTGGGGCAGGATACATCACATGGCTTAGTTTGCTCAGCCCAATGGTATGAAGCAGAAGATTCTCCAACACAGCCATGGAGATGGGGTTCCCACAGAAGCTGAAGGTTGTGAGCTGGGAGCAATGGCTCAAGGCAGGCAGGATACCAGTGAACTGGGAATCCATGATCCCACACTCATCCAAGTCCAGATCCTGGAGGGTGCTGGAGGTTCTCTCTAGTAGAACTTGGAGAGGTTCAAGACTTACACAGGTCAGGTTGACTCCACTCAAACCCAGATCCTTTAGTTGACTGATGTTGGGGGACTGGGACAGATGTATCAAGTCTGCCTCTGAAAGCAGGCAGTTAGTGATTGACAAAGTCTCCAAGGGACTCTTCAGACACCTGGGGAAAGACACAGCAGTTAGAGCTGGGGAACAGTGGTAGTATCAGAGGGTGACCAACAATTGTCTTATTTCACACAAATTCTCTTACCTGGAGGAATTCCAAACAACCCCTTACAGACAGGGTATTTGAGTCAAGTTTGGAGACAGCTTCATGCTGATAAAACTGCTGAGTGCAGAGTCTATACTCTGAAATGTGTATTAATGCCCTCCCTGCTTAGCCATTTTTAGTTATCTTAGACATCACTGCCTAAGGAAGAATTCCCAAAGCCACCCTCCCCAGACACAAATCCCAATTAAATAGCATTCTAGCTGCTGTAAGTCACTGTTAACAGCATTTAACCTGCTTTATAACTGAATCTGGTTTGTCCTTTCCAAAATTCGTGATGAAATTTAATCCCCATTAAGAGGTGGGATCTTCAAAGGTGATTAGGGCTCTGCTTTCTTTCATGATTAGATTAATACAATTATGTGATGAAGGCCATCATCAGATGTGGCCCCTCAACCTTGGACTAGAACTGTGAGCCAAAATAAACCTCTTTTTAAAAATAACTTACCCTATCTATGCTATTGTATTATTAGCAACCAAAAATATACTAAGACAACCTCTAACCTTTATTGGTGTAGTTCTATGATACCACACTTGGGAACAAGACAATATGGTGACTTCTAGTGAACTGCTCACACTTGCACTGTGTATGTCAGGTACACAGCAGGTACCCTTTGCTGTTACTGAAATGAAGGGCTTGTTTTGGTCTACAGAGCAATTTTGCCATTTCTCACCTGAGCACCTGGTTCAGACGGCCTTTGAGGAAGGAGATAGAATCCAAGTACAGCTCCTGGAGGTGATGCAGACTGAGGAACTGAGAAGTGAATTGACCGACACATTGCTCTTCCTCCTCTGAGGAAGTGTATGAAGACATGTGGATGTGGGACAGGAGGAGTCTTCGCAGATTACCCATCTGGCCCAGATGGGGTGCAAACTTCCCCAAGGTGGACAATTTCCAGGTACAATTCACTTCCAAATCCTGGACAGAGTCCAGCTGCACCATTTTCAAGATCATCTTAATATTTTGCATAGGCACTGAAAAAATCTTCAATTTCTTACAGCACAGATGTAGTAAACCTTTCTTTTGCTTGACCTTCTCAATGAGGGAGGCAAGCAATTTATCACGGCTCCCTTCCTTGAGGCATAGATCTATAAGTACTTCCACAGGAGCCAAGGGCTGTCTTGCCCCCGTTCTGCAACCATCAACTCTTCGCTTCTTCTTCATAGGTTGGGTGGCCTCTGGCTCCATCAATGAGTATACACTAGCCCTGGTTCCAGACCATATGGTCCAGAAGTCCCGATGAGCATTCTTGCGTAAATCTAGCACTTGGAGTTTCCACCTCCTGTAAGGAAAACAGATAACTCAGAATAAGTGCAGGAGTCTCATACCTTGGAATGGAGCAAAGCTGCTCTCACCCCCACAGGAAACCTGCTTCTCCTTTAGATTCTTCTGCAATCCCATCTCCCAAGTTCTTTCCTGGGCCCTGCTTCTTGTATCTGGAAGGGATTACCCAATGCATCTTATTCAGCTTTCCACATCCAGAAGCCCTTTCCCAGAGTGATGCCACAATACATCCCAGGCCTCCCTGAGCTTCCTCACTAGTATCACCAGAAGCTCCTGGCCTACTCTTTGGATTCTCTATGCTACATGACCCCAGGCTACTAGATCACCCTCACCTGGGGCGAACCTCCTGAGCAAGCAACAAATCAAGCCCATTGAGAGCAGCTTGGAAGTTCTCCTGGTGAGGCTGCCATTCCTTCATCAGAGACCCCAGAGGGAGGCAGGCAAAGGGCCAGGACTGCACCATCGCCTTCAGGGTCTCACTGCGTCTCTCAGCATAGGCCACCGTGAACAGAGGTGGGAAGAGCTCTGTGGGAAGCTCCTCCAGAGCTGCAATGGCCAAGGCCTCATCCCTCAAAAGGCTCTGTCCAGCCAATTCCAGGAGCCTTGGTGGAGCCCACATGTTCATCCTGATGAATCTGCTCTAACAGGAATCCTGAGGAAACATGCAGAGAACAAGGTATTTTTTTCAGGTCAAGCATGAGTAATTCCATATTCTCCCCACCCTTCAGAGGGACCAACTGAGTGCTAGCATTACTGCTCTGACAACAGCAGGGATATCCTTGGTTTATCCTAATTGTGTTCTGAATGAAGTTGGCAGCCACAAGGCCATGTCTGTGTGGTTACTAGTACCAGAACGAGCATCTGGCCCAGTACTGAGGAGGCAGAAAGATGACCACTGGCCCCATCCCATATCTACCCATTCACACTCCTAAGTCCACCTGGGAAAAAGAATTGTGGACTGTGAAAGTTGACTGTTCCCCCCACTTTTTAATCATTTTATTGTTTCATTTGGCCTTTGTTTCTCCACTACTTAGTTGTGTATGTGTGCTGGGGTTTGAACCTGGGTCCTCACGCACGCCAGGCAAGCACTCTCCAACTGCTGAGCAACGGCTCCAGCCCATGACTGTGCTTCTTTTTGAAATTATAAATTAAGAATCCCTTCTTGAAATGGTCAGGACCAGAAGCATTTGGGACTTTGGATTATTTCAGATATTGAAATATTAGAACAAAAACAGTAAGGTATCTTGGAGAAGGGATCCAACTCTAAACATAAAATTCAGTATGTTTTATATGCACTTTATAGCCTGAGGATAAAATGTAACATTTTTAATAATTCTGTGCATGGAGCCAAGTTTTGTAGTGTGGATTTTTTCCATGCTTTTACTTGTTGGTACTCAAGAAGCTTCAGATGTTGAAGCATTTTTAATTTCAGATTTTTAGATTAGCAATGCTCACCTGTATTACCCCAAGACAATGGGAATATCACGTAGCCCAGCACAGCCTCCTCCTCTGCTCCAACAATAAGCCAGGTGGGTCAGATAAGGAGCACATGCACAATGGGGGCCATTATAGTTCCTTTTAAAAAAAACCTTTAAATAAGAAACTATAAAAGCAGTTTAAGAGTATTACATAGCATTTGGAAATAAAGACTTAAACAAATTCAAGAGGTACTTTTTGTGTCTCCACTATACAGTGACATTAGGATTATCACTCATACAAAATACAGAGGAATGAGTAATTCACAGTAGAGCAAAGACTCCTTTTTTCTTCAAAACATTTCAACTGACAAAAATTATACATATTTATAGTGTACAGCTAGGCGTAGTGGTACATGCCTGTATTCCCTGAGACTCTGGAGGCTGAGGCAGGAGGATGGCAAAATTTGAAGCCAGTCTCAGCAGCTTAGTGAAATCCTGTCTCAACGTAAAAACTAAATAGGCTTGGGATGTAGCTCAGTGGTAGTGTGCCTCCTGGGTTGAATCTCCAGTACCAAAAACATTTACACATATTTTGAAATATGCATAAATTGTACAATGGCTAACTCAAGCTAACTAACATATGAATTATCTCACTCTTGCTAATTGTGGTAAGGACATTTAAAATCTTCTCCCCTAGAAATTTTCAAGCATACAATACATCGTTACTAACTGGAGTCAATATATCGTACCCTAGATCTCTTGAATAAACTTTCAATCCCCAAAAAGATGAAAAAGAGTGGGGAGAAAAATGAAAGAAGAAAAAAGAAAAATCCTTCACTCTGAACAATAGTGTACGGATTTATTTTTTCCCCCTGAGAACTGTCTGTGTATTGAAACCAGGGAAACTGTACCACTGAGCTATTTCTCTGATCCCTTATTATTTTAAGACAAAGTCTCACTCAATTGCTGAGGCCACCCTGGGATTACAGGCATATTTCTGCACCTCACCTATTGAATATTTTAAAGCTTTTAGTTAAAAAGAAAAAAAGCCTAACTAAAACCACAAAACTTATGATAAAACTATTGGTCATACCCCCTTATTCTTATTTTTTTAAAAAGAAAGAGGGGACAGTGAGAGAGACAAGACAGAGAGAATCAATTTATTTAGTTTTTCATGTGGCTTTCGTTGCTCTGAGACTTCATTGTGTATGTGGTGCTGGGGTTTGAACTTGCGTACTTGCGCATGCCAGGCAAGTGCTGTAACCGCTGAGCCACCACTCCAGCCCTCTGCCCTTATTCTTATTTGTAATTTTGACTTTGGGTCAGCCTTGACTTCAAAACCTGGAAGACTACCAGTCAGCTGTCCCTTTGTACAACCCTGAATAATCACTTGATTTACATTGTTAAGAAACAAATTGTAAATCATGTGATATTTAGGAACTCTTAATCTGAGGTCCTGCCCCTCTTTTGAGCTGACACCATGTTCTTCGTAAAGCTTTTTAAAGTCTTTTTTTTATGTGGCACAAAATTCTCCCAACAGTTAATATTTTTGACTGGTCTTGCTTTTTCTTTCCCTTTCATGAATGAATGACTCAATGAGTTAAATGCAGAGAATGTAGAACACCTTATCAGGACACACAAAATGTAGATCCACTAACGTAATCAGATTCCACCAAATCTGATTATGATCTAATTCTAAGCTTGGGGCTGCAAAGAGGAAGGCATACCCAGAAAGATCCATGATAGCTTCTGAGGACCATGGAAAGGACCCAGAGGCCTGGAGCATTAGAGTTAATTCTGTAATGTGTCAGGAAGTTCAGCCAAGTTCTTAATGCAGTTTTCCCCTAACTTGAAACATTTGGTTTCTGCTTTGGTTATGCCATTTTATAGATGCTTAAAATAATTTACTAAACAGATTTTGCTTTTATGGAAATGAATTTTACTTGATGACATTTTAAATACTTATTGACTAAACCTCGAACTGCAACTTTTCTGAATTTGAAAGCCATTGAGAAATGACAGCTGTAGGTTTTTTGAGACTTTGTAGTCAGGGAGAGAATACATATACATGGGCCAAATGCATGTATCCTTGGCTTTCCAGAAGCAACCAAATCTTCTGTTTAGAGCCGGATGTGCGCTTTACTTGGTGAAGTGGAAACCATCAGGAGCCAAGGTTTTCTTTCTTTCTTTCTTTCAAATAGAGAAACAGTGAGAGAGAGAGAGAGCGCGCACACGAGAGAGAGACAGCGACACTCAACTTTAGTTTTTCATGTGGCTTTCATTGCTCTGACACTTCATTGTGTAACGACGCTGGGGTTCAAACCAGCATCCTTGCATGTGCCAGGCAAGTGCAATACCACCAAGCCATGGCAATACCCCAAGAGCCAAGGTTTTCTAACCAGAACTGTTCATTAAAAGCATCTAGGAACTGGACTCTGTGTAATATGCTTGTAATCCCAGCAACGCAGGAAACCAAAAACAGGAGAATAATAAATTCAAGGCTGGCCTGGACAACTCAGTAAGACCTAGTATCAAAATAAAAAATAATGAGTAAGGGTTAGAGTAGTGGCTCAGTAATTGCAGGGCTTGCCTGGCATGTGCAAGGACACAGGTTTGGACCCCAGCACGATACAATGGAGTTGGAGCAACGAAGGCCACCTGAAAAACTAAATAAAATTGATTCTCTCTCTCTCTCACTGTTCCTCTCTCTTAAAAAAAAATAATGACTGGAGAATGCTGTTTCCTGGTAAAGAACTACTGGGTTCAATCCCCAGTACTGAGGGGGTAAAACCAAAACCAAAACAAAGGTCTCAGAACAAATCAGGTAATTTCTACAATGGTGAATTTTATCCAAGAAAGCATATACTTCAGAAAAAAAAATAATCCAAAGGTTCTATTGGCCCTTCTTGCACCATCCAGTTCTCAAGAGGATCTGATTTCAGTTCAGATCAAATATTTACATCTAAACAAGGATTGTCCCTCTCTCTATAAGGATCTGCTTGCTGATAAGGTCATCCTGGGTCCAGTCAGTTAATTTCAAGGGATGTGCTTTTATAGGCACAGTATGGTGGTGGTTGTGATATGTGGGTGGAGTGTCTGATGACTCAGGAAACAAGAAAAGGGACCTAGACTGGTGCAGAGGAATTGATGCAGGTCAGAGAATGATGGGGAAAAGAAATTGCAGCAGAGCAGGATGCTAGGTCTGGCTCTCACATAGTGCGGTTCCTTAAAGGTTGAAGGCTAATGTCTTAAGAACAACTCGGGACAATATAGGCCTGGGTTTAGAGGCTGGATTGTCCTCAGTCTGACTTAGTTGGGCCTGGCCTGGATGAGGTTAGTGATAGTGATTACTGTCCTCCCTCCCACTTCAGTGGCCCAAGTCCAAACAGTGGAGAGTCTGGAAGAGGTAGCAGGAGAGATCCTGGAGGCAAAGATGAGAGAGGGTTTGTGGGGAAGAGAAGGGTGCCAGCCTTGACATTCATCCCAGAGCAGGATGCTCTTTGGGACTTTTGTACCTCATCTTCCTGACCTACCATAGTTCATAGGACTGTGACGATCATACCTCTCTGTAAAGTGTGAGAAAGAATGGAGTCTAGTATTGGGTTATCCAAATGACCCCAAATTTCAGCCCCATGATGATGGAGTAAAATCAGGGAGCAATATTACTTGGGATACCATGGGTGACGGCCTCATGTTCAATTGGAAAAAAATCTCTACATCCTACTATGAGGGATGGAAGGAGGCCCTGGGGGTCATGTTCCCTGGCACAGTAGATCCTCTCTCAATTTATTCAAATAACTTATCAAGTGCTTTAGGGGACATCAAGTGCTACTCTGGGAGAAAGAGAGGAACTCTCAATGAAAATATGTTATTCCTATCAGGATATCTCTGAGACCCAGACCTTACATTGAGACAAATAATACTCATGTTGAAAATAAATGAATCACAGGCTAACCCTGCTTTGCACAAAGAGCAATGCCATAAAAACAAACATGCAAACTGAAACAGCAAAGTCATTGTAACTTTGCACAGGAACAACCAGGGTTTTTCCATAATTGCTATAATATTTTCAAAACATTATGGTTATGATTGGTTATAAATGTGTAGAAAAATAAAAATGTAGACTTCAAGGTTATTAAGTACAGTGTTTTAAAATATTGAGAACTAAAGCATTTTGTTTCTTTGTAAAGATCTTATCAAGAGTAGTATGAATAGTGTTTGTTTTATTGGTGCAGAATTTTTGATACAGAGCAAGCAGCTTCTTATGCCCTATTAAGTTGTCATTCTGCTAAGTTTGGACCAGCTACTAACATTTTACCCTTCATGCTCTCAACGTCATGAGCAATACCTTTTCCCTCACAAAATTAATTCTGATTTTTCCATAACTATTATTAACATGACTGAGTGTGCCTTGAATGTGGATTTTCCAGTCATTTCCTTTGGGACATATTTTTCCTTTCTGTCCATTCTCTTTATTCTGCTTCTCTGTGAAACTAGGGAAGATGATCCTGTATCTGAGTCAGTATGGTTCCGAATATGATGGAGTAAAAATAATTCCATATGGTTGGTAGAACTTAGAAAGTTGTCAGAGCCTTTCACTTTCCTAGTCTCATTAGTTCCTCTCTGAAGACATGTACCTTCAGCAGCAGCCTTAGATCAATTTTTCCCTTCTACCTGTAGGAACTGATGCCCCCAAAGGTATGTCATATGCATCTGAGCCACACAGTGGACCATGAAAGGGTGAAGTAATTGGACTCCTAGTGTGAGCCTGCTGGGGGTGTGCCTGAAGAAATTCATTTAGAAAGGGGACACAATACTACATGTGTATAACAGACATTGACAAGATCAGGGATGAGAGCAGCAGCTTCCATTTGGGTGACATCGCTTATCAGAATCAGAGGTGCATCAGATGTGTGCTCTAAGGAGCAGATGGTACAAGACTGCCCCTATCATCTGAGACAGGGATAAAAAGGGTGTGGAGAACCCATCCCAGTAGCTCCACAAGATGAGCTCTGGGACATCATGACCACACCCTAAGGCAGACTCCTCTCCACACAGGTGAGAAAATAAGATGGGGATTTTCTGGCAGCCCAGGGATGCAGCTTTTCAATCTGCCCCAAGTTCCTCTGGGGGAAAATGGAACCTCCTCTCTCCACATGCTCCTCTAAGGGTCTTGGGTTCACTCTGCCTAACATAAACACTCTTAGGATCAAAAACTCACAGTGCTGCTCAGGCCCCAGGCATACAATCATCCTCCAGCTTTGGATCCTAGCTCAATTCTTCAGATTTAAATCAGACTGGAGGACAAGGATATGCAATCTTGTTCCTCATTTTTTAGGAGTGACCCACCCACCCACACAGGAAGTGAAATCAAATCTCCCTGAGCTCATGCACTCACCTTATTTGACACCCTGCACAGATCTAGTCTTTGGTGTCTGATTATTCTAAGCAGAGATTCTGAATGTAACTGTGGTTATGGGAATAGTTTCCCCAACACACTAGCGCTGCTTCTTATAAAAAGAAAGCACAACAAATGAAATGCTCTGTGGAGGAAAATTATTTGAAAAAATAAAGGCTGCCCCTTCCTCTGCTGGGAGGGGCTTCAAGATATAGACTCTCTCTAGTTCCTCAGAGATGGGGAAAGGTGGTGAAGGGCTGCTCCGGACACCCTAGATAGTTCAGGGAACTAACTTACCCGACGAGGAGGTCTGCACACACTGGCCCAACTCAGACTGGCCTTAGGTCCTTCAATACTTCCTTTTCCAGATGTTCTATTATGTCAGTCACAAGTTTCCAAACAGGTCTAAGAGCAATAACCAAAATGCTCCAAAAGCAGTGAGACTGTGTAGTTTTGAAGCAAGAGACCCTGCCAGTACTGCTGAGGAATCAACACTGGAGCGTCGATCCTGCCCTTTTATATTTTATTATTTTTGAGGTACTGGGCATGAATCCAGGGACTCTACCACTGAACTACATCCCCAGGGCTTTTTACTTTTTATTTTGAACCACTGTCTTGCCCAGGCTGGCTCGAACTCATAATTCTCTTCTTCAGCTTCCTGAGTCCCTAGGGTAACATGCCTGGGTAACCACACTCAGCTTCGATTCCGGGAAGAGTTTACTTGTTACGCCCAAATATCAGCACCAGTTTCTCCTCGGCTGAACTGAGAACAATTTGAGTGGCAGACCCTGTTTGGTCCCAACTGACCCTCTCAAGTACACTGACCTGCAACCAATATTCAGTGTCCCCCTTGGCTCCTTCTCGGGATTCGGAAGCCTCTGGCCGAACGGCGGCACCTCCCAGGACCTCCTGCCACCCCATTCCCCATCAGGTACCTCAGTGAGCAAATGAACCAAACTGTAAACCCAGACTCTTCCACTAGATGAATTACGTTGTCTAAATCTCCTCCCTATCGCTTTTCCGGAGCAGATACTCGGCTAACTCAAGTCCTGGACGCTGCTGTTTGTCCTCTTTGTTTCGACCCTAAATTATAATAACCCAGTTTCAGAGGTTACACAGGGACCTGGGGCACGAGTGGTGGCTGGTGAAAAGGCCAACGTCACCATAAGGGAAAGGGGAAGAAACAGAGTTTGAACTTACCCTTTCTTCCAAACCGCGAGGCTGGACACGTGGCTTCTCTCCTGCGCAGCTGCTGGAAAGCTGAGTCTGACTCAGCAAATTCCTTTGAGCTCAGAAACCGCCGGATTCACCAATCCTGGCTTCTCTTTTCTTCTCGGTTGAAATCTCACGAGATTGGGGCCGGGTCAAACAGGGAATCCAGAAAGTTCTCTAGGACTGAAGGGCGATAGTGGAGGGGGTTGGAAGTTGAGGTTAAGGGAGGGGCTAGAGGATGAGTGGCATCCAAGGCCACGCCTACTTGACAGTGCTGGGCCGGGATTGGAAATGGAAGTGTCTGGGTGGAGAGCGGAGAAGTAGGAGGGGCTAAGGGTAGGGGCAGTAGGGTGAAGGTGGAGATTGGGGATAGGCGGAAGACAGGCACGCGTGCGGGTGGGTGGGTGACGGCAGTTGGGTAGGGGAAGCAGGGAGTGATACTGAGGCAGGAGGACGAACGTGAGGCCGAAGGACAGCCATGGAATGGGGGAGCAGGACCAGTAGAATGGGGAAGGGTGTGGGGTGAGATAGGGGACCCTGAGGTGGGGAGAAGCAAAGTCCTTACCAGGACAAAGCCCAGGACCCGTCCTTTCGGGGGTGGGAGGAGACCCTTTTACTGCGTAGCATTGTGTAGTGGTACCTCCCTGTTACTTGACAGAGCACTGGCTCCACCGCAATTTTTTTTTTTTTTTTTTTTTTTTTTTTGTCTAGAAAGATACCATAGCTCTTGGTGGAGCCCATGTCCCACTTCTCTGGACTCCTTTATGTAACTGTGAGCTGAAAATACCCCAGTTCGTTTTCCCCTCACTTTGGCGTGTGCTTTCCTCAGATTTCTCCTTGGATTTGGCTTTCCGGGGCTTTAATAGGTCTCCATATTGGCATTTCTACCACCTCCCTTAGCTCTGTTTGCCTTTGGAGCCCTCGGAGGACTTCATCTTTGTCTTTTCCTAAATGTAGGGCTTTGGTAAAAGCCTGTTGGTAAATTGGAATTAGAGATCAGGAGAAGGATGCAGAGGATTGTATACATTCAAATAGCGCCTGGGGGGAAGTTGGGACCAATAGGGGGCTCTGTGGGTGTGTAATCTGGGATGATTTACAAAGTGTACGTCGGATTTTGGTACGTCCTTCCTCGCCAACGCTTTTGGGTATGGGGGAGGTAGAGTCAGGCTTCTGGAGGGTTGTGGAGGATCCTTCCTAGTTGAAGAGGTGGGGAAACAAACGTTACCAGCGAAGTGGAGGCTACAGTCAACATTTTCAAGTTGGGGCAGGGATCTCTTTGTGTCTTGAAATCAGCTTCATCACTCATTCCTGGGTAGTAATTAGCTTATACAAACTTTTTCTCAGCGGGAGTGGGGGAAATGGAGTCTGGGACTGCTTCCCCATTATTCAAGAAATCGTAAATCTCTGAACCATGGTTGTTGGAAGAAACGAGTAGTGTGGCAGGGTTGCAGTATTTCCTGGATCTGTCCTGTCATTGGCCAAACTCCTTGAGGGACTATGAATACAATGGTTCAAGATGAGAACAAACTTAAGAAACCAGGTTTGACCTGTGTGTGTGTGTGTGTGTGTGTTTAGTTGTACCAGGGATTGAACCCAGGGGCACTTAACCACTGAGCCACATCCACAGTCCTTTTGATTTTTATTTTGAGACAGGCTCTCATGATGTTGCTTACTGCCTCCTGACTGACTGAGGTTGACTTTGAACTTGCAATCCTCCTACCTCAGCCTCCTGTGCCACTAGGATTATAGGTGGGCGTTACTATGCCCAACTATGCCAGAATTGACCATTGTTTTAAAGTGATTTATTGTAGCTCAGCTCTAGAGCTCTAGGCAGATGAACAGGCAGAAAGCTTTCTAATGCCTGAGCAGGAAGTAGCTATAGAAGCTTGAAGTAACCCAGTTCTTGTCATTGACACAGACTACACACAGGTTGAGGTAGCAAAGTCCTTGTTCAGTTTCAGAAAATGAAGAAACTAGGGCAGAAGGGAGGGGAATGAGGGCAACAAGTAGATCCTGTGATCCTGGAATTGGGGTAGGGCTGGAGAGACATTCAGACCTTAGCAGCGGTAGATGAGAGGTTGGGGAAATCAGGGCATACACATGTCATGACTCTGCGGTCTGTTGTGGGTATTCTGAACAAACCCAGGCTTACCTTGGAGTTTTTGTGTACTCAGCTCTTCTCTCTCCAGTAGTTTCCCACAGTCTGACTCTGTAGTCATCAGTTGGTAATTCACACATCTGATTTCCTCCTTTTGGAATAGCAGCTGCTTCACAGGAACCAGTCTGGAGAGGCTTCTCCTCTCCCAGATGGAGTCATGTCTGATAGTGTTTCCTTTGCTTCTGTAACTCCACTGAGGGACTAGACCTGGTATCTTTGTGGAGATAAGACTGCACATAATTACCAGGTTGTCTTTAGGACCTCTGGCTAGCAACTCCTCCATGGTTGTAATGCAAAGGAGTAACAACCTCTAGAAATATCCAAGTCCAAATCCTTGGGATTCTGATTGTTACTGTATCAGATGTGAGTAAGGATCTTGCCCCACCCCTGGGGGGCATTATTCTGGGTTATTCGGTAAGATCCTAAATAGAATCACAAGTGCCTCTATAAAAGGAAAGCAGAGGAAACCCTGAGGATAGCGTTTGTATAGTGCTAAAACCAAAGGAATGCCAGTAATGTCTCACAGCTGGTAGAGGCATGGAAATGAATTTTGTCCTGGAATCTCCAGAAGGAATCAACATTGTGGATACCAAAATTTCAATCTTTAAACCTCATTTTGGATTTCAGGTTCCCAGAAAGAAAAAAATTGCTGTTATTCTAAGCCCTAAAGTTGTGGTAATTTTTTACAAAAATAGGAATTTAATGATATCAGACATTTTTGACATCCTGTCCATGTATTTGTGCTTCAGATGGACTCCTTAGTGCTACTGCCCTCTCACTTTGGTAAACCTTGGGTATAGAGGAAATTATTTTTAATATTCTCCAATATACTCAGTTTGGTTTTATAGGTGATGTTATGTCTGTGCAAATTATGTTTGTTTTCAAATTTGCAACAAACCTGCAGTTTATGTGTTTCATGATTGATTGTATGGGCAGGTTCTTCTAGAACAAATTAAATAGGATGGTGATACTTGTTTCTTGAAGTGCCTGAAAGCCTCCTGCTAAGAGGTTTATCGTTCTGAAGAACCAACTCTTTTTTTTTTTTTTGCATTGATCCTGTGTATTTTTTAAAATTCTCTATTAATTTCTTCTCTGCACCTAATTATTTTCTGTCTTCTACTGGTTTTGGAAATAGTTTGTACCTGCTTTTCTAGGGCCTTGAGATGTAGCAATGGATTGTTTATTTGTGCTCTTTCTTCTTCTTTTTCTTTTTTAATGTGGACACTTAATGTTATAAACTTTCCTCTTAGAACTGCCTTCATAGTGCCCCAGAGATTTTTGTATATCATACTGCTGTTCTAGTTTAACTTAGGAATTTTTTTAAATTTCTACTCTTCATTTCTTCTGTTATCCAACACTCTTTTATTTTTTTATTTTTTATTTTTTTTAAAGAGGGACAGTGAGAGAGACAGAGAAAGAGAGAAACAACTTTATTTAGTTTTTCACATGGCCTTAGTTGCTCCAACACTTAGTTGTGTACGTGGTGCTGGAGTTTGAACCCGGGACCTCATGCTTGCCAGGCAAGCACTGAAATCACTGAGCCACCACTCCAGCCCTCCAACACTCTTTTAAAAGAGTATTTTTTATTTTTAATGTGTTTTTGTGGTTTTTGTAAGTTTTCTTGCTGCTGATTTCTAATTTTAATCCACAATGTTCTGGTAAAATGCATGGGATAGTATTGATTTTATTGCGTTCACTAAGACTTGCCTGGCATGTGCGAGTACAGAAATTCAAACCCCAGCACCACATACACAACGAATGTCTCAGAGGAACAAAAGCCACATCAAAAACTAAATAAAATTGATTCCCCCCTCTCTCCCTCTATTAAAAAGAAAACATTTAAATAAAAAAATATGGTCTAGTTTTGAAAAGGTTCCATGACTTGCTAAGAAGAAAGTGTATTCAGCTGTTGTTGGGTAAAATATTATACAGATGCCTGTTAAGTCCATTTGATTTATAGTATCATTTAGATAAGAAGTATCTTGGGGCTGGAGCGGTGGCTCAGCGGTTACGGGCTTGCCTGGCAAGCACGAGGACCCGGGTTCAAACCCCAGCACCACGTACACAACTAAGTGTTGGAGCAACTAAGGCCATGTGAAAAACTAAATAAAGTTGTTTCTCTCTTTCTCTGTCTCTCTCGCTGTCCCTCTCTCTTTAAAAAAAGAAAAAAGATAAGAAGTGTCTTTATTGATTTTATATCTCTTATTGCAAGGGATGTGTTGAGGTGACCAAGTATTATAGAATAGATATCTGGAACACATTGACAAGAAGTGTTTATGTAACTGGGCACAACAACATTTGCAATATTGACTCTTGTTATCTTTTTCCTGGATTATTCCTTTAAATGTAGTGACTTTCCTTATCTCTTATGATTAATTTTTGTTTGAACTCTGTCAGGTATGACAATAGCTATTCCTGTTAGTTTTCAAACTCAATGTGTGTAGAATATCTTTTCCAACCATTCATTTTCAGTCTGTGGACATCTTTGTCTCTGTGATGAGTCTCTTGCAAATATGTTGTAATCGGGTCTTTTTTTTTTTTTTTTTAAGAGAGAGGGACAGTGAGAGAGACCGAGAAAGAGAAGAACAACTTTATTTAGTTTTTCACATGGCCTTAGTTGCTCCAACATTTAGTTGTATACATGGTGCTGGGGTTTGAAGCCAGGTCCTTGTGCTTTCCAGGCAAGCACCGAAACCACTGAACCACTGCTCCAGCCCCTCAGGTCTTGTTTTTAATTCATTCTGCCAGTCTGTATTTTTTAATTGGAGAATTGAGACCATTTACATTCAGAGTTATAATGGAGAGGTATTTATTTTTGTTTGTTGCATAGATTTGTTCTTAATCGTTTCTTAACTGGGAGCTTGAAATTTTAATTTGACTTCCTTTGAGACTATTGTCTTTATTATTTAAAACATTGTTTTAGTATAAAGTCTTTTCCCCTCCCCTCAGTCCAGACTGAGCTCTGATTTCCACAAGACCACTGAGTGTCAAGTGGCACAATGACAGTCATCTTGAATTAGTGTGTTATGGTTATGCCACACTCAGTAAGGTTGAGAAATTGTGACCTCACTGTAGGAATGGCTGGCTACATCTTTGAGTAGCTGCTATGGTTTGAATGTGTCCTCCAAATTCCATGTGTTGGAGTTGTAATCCCTCTTGTAAAAGGGTTGATAAATGGCAAGTTTAAGAGGTAGTTTAGTCATGAGAGCTCTGCCCTGATATCATTATTGTGGGAGTGAGTCTTAAATTTTAAGAATGGCCTTATTAGAAAGGCAGATTCAGCCCTTCATGGGCCTCTCTTGCCCTCTCACTTTCTGCCATGAGGCCATATAGCAAGAAGATTAGGCAATTGCCAGCATTCTCTTATGAGACTTCCCAGCCTCTAAAAGAAAGGAATATATTTCTTTTATTTATGAATTATCAAGTTTCTGGTATTTTGTCTTAGCAACAAAACAGACTAAAACAGGGACCCAAAGCAAAAAGAAAATTCAGAAGCTTGTATGAAATAAATCAGCAGAAAAAGAACAGTTTGGAGTAATGAACCATGATCTTTTTATCCTTTATTATTTATATAACACAATGTAATTGATAATGATGCACAAGGAATAACACAGATTACACATTATAAATAATCTTTTTCCTGTCATCCATTGTACAATGTAATGTAAAATAACACCTCATCAACAGTAAAGCTTGATAAAACCTATGATATTTCTAGCTAACTTACATAAATTTACAGATTATGTCATGATAGCATATAGTTTTAGCAAACTGATATTTAATTTATGTATTTGAAATCAATATCTGACCCTTTGGGCAAATGCAAGATGTCACATAATCTTATTAATTTATGACATTGATGACAATGTTTTTATGTTTCAAGGATGAGTAGAGATATGAGGCTATTTTCCAGAATTCAAGTTCTATTTCGAGATTTTACTCATAATGTATCACTGAAACTTTGCATCCTTTTGCCAACAGCTCCCCGTTTTCCCAGGGCCCACATTCCTGATACCTGGTCTCTGCCTCAGGATGTTCAACTGGTTTAGATTTCAAATATGAATGAGATCATGCAGCATTTCTTTATGTGTCTACTTATTTCACTTAGCATACTGTCCTATAAATTCATAAACATTGTTGCAAATAGTAGTGTTATCTTCTTTTTAAGGATTAACCATACTCTCAGCATCACAAGGCTGACATGTTTCTATATGTGGACTTAATTTCTAAAAATCAGTAATAAAAACTAAAGAGTACTTTTTAAGAATTTATTTCTAAAATATGCTAAATATAACATGGGTAAGAATTTAAGGACAAATTTGGGGGATTCCATGAAAAACACAAGACATGCTACCTGAAAATAGTAAAACCTATGTGCCAAGAGAGTTGTAGGCCTGGTTTCACATGAACTTGCATGTGCATATTTGTGTCTATAAAGGATTTAAAAGAAACAAAGCCACACACTGACCAAATATAAGCTTCTATGGCCGAAAGAAAAAAAATCACTTCAAAAATAGATGTATCTAGAAATAAAGTGAAAATTATTAACTCAAAATTATGTAACTAAAATATAAGTATCAAAGGATAAAAAAATTCAGAGTGAAATAAACCAGGAAAATTACCCATTGATTACTTCAACACTGAAATATAGAGAAGTAAAATAAATAATTCAGAAAGGAAATAAAGTTTTATACAATAAGAAAAAAACTATGAGATTCTGAAAATGGAACCTACTTTTAGAGGATTACTGTGAAATTTTGGGAAT
Source organism: Aplodontia rufa (assembly GCA_004027875.1). Lineage (NCBI taxonomy): Eukaryota > Metazoa > Chordata > Mammalia > Rodentia > Aplodontiidae > Aplodontia > Aplodontia rufa. The sequence continues at coordinate 48,951 of PVKS010010659.1, forward strand.
ATGGAAGGAGTTGTTCCTTTGTAAGTCAGGCTTGACATGGAGGAGTAATAACCAGGTGCAGGATCACAAAAGAGAAGGGCACATGTGAGGGAGGTGATGAGATAGAAGAGTAACCAAAGGTTGGGGGAAATACAGAATCAGGAAATGCCAGGAAACAATATATTTTTGATTTGAGCATTGCATAGACACATCAGAGAGAAGCTTTGTTAGGATGAAAAGTTTTGATGAATGCTTCTGTTCATAAAAATCATAAAAAAAATTACATATAAAATTGGATAACAGAAAAATATTAACACCAATTCCATGAAAAATATAGTAGGGGGATAGAGGAATAACTACAGGTAATGCTACTGTGCAAGGTCTCAGTCTTGTTGAGCCTTATTTTGTAGGCAGTCTTTTTTCAAATATTAGGTAAAGTCACTAGAAAAAAAACATAAAAGCATGAGAAAGCTTTGTTGATGAGAATGAGAGAAAGGAATGAATGGACAGAACTTAGAGAATTAAGCAGACTCTGAAAAAAATAACTTCAGCAAAGAATAGTAAACTAGAAGAAACGCAGTGAAAGACTATGCCTTGCAAGATAAAGAAGTGAATGAAAGGGAAATATTTTTAAAAAAAATAGAGCAAGCTGTGGGGAAAGATTGAGAGACGTGCTGAGAGTTGAAAATTAGCATTGCAGGGGCTGGAGCGGTGGCTCAGTGGTTTCAATGCTTGCCTGGCAAGCATGAGGACCCGGGTTCAAACCCCAGCACCACGTACACAACTAAGTGTTGGAGCAACTAAGTTGTGAAAACTAAATAAAGTTGTTTCTTTCTCTGTCTCTCTCACTGTCCCTCTCTCTTTAAAAAAAAAAAGAAAAGAAAAAGAAACTTACCATTGCAGTTCTGCTATGTAATTGATTGACTTGTCTGACAGATAAAAATCAAAGCAAAGATGAAAGGCAACTATTGAAACAGTAACTCAAGTATTTTCCCCCCTGGAAATAAGTAAAATGCTTGGAACTGTTTCATCAACAGAATCGCGAGCATTGGTTTGTTTGGAATGTCTATAGTAAAAGTGATATTCTAGTAAAATTCAGAATTTTAAAGAAAAGAGAAATTCCTTGAGTACATAAAATCAAAGAGCAAATGATGGACAACAGAATGAGAAATCACATCTCCTCAGCCATTTAGAAAGATACCCTCAGTGTCAGAAGGAATCCTGGAACAGATACACTAAGAATAAAGGCTTCAGCATCTAAGTGATCATCAACGATCTTGACTAAATTGGTTTCTAAGGTCCCTTGCACAGAAACAGACTTCAGTCAACAAAATCCCTGAAGAGAAGTTGAAATAAGGACATATACCAAGTTCTGAACTTATAGATAACATGAAAATGTTGATGCTAATATTTTCAGTTGAGACAAAAAGAGTGTGGAAGTGAAAGGTAGTCATTAGGGTGACTGCTTTATAATCCATCAAGTTTTACCTATGTTTTTCTATGAATTTTTTACAGAGAAAAAATTGAAAGGCTACCGGCTTCAAGTCATTATCATTTAATAAAAAACATCCAATATTGAAAACAGAACTTATTTACAAATTTTATCCACTATCTATACAACAATACAAAGCATATCTCATTGAAACTGTGGAGATGTAGAGCAGGAGATTGTCTTCTGTCCTTGTCTCTCTTCTCTGATAGGAGCTTCTTATTACTAGGGGAGCTCCAGCTCCTCTGATGGGCAGGAAAACAGGTCACTCTCCTCTGAGGTGCCTGTGCAGGAAACTGCAGCACAGGCACAGGTGTGGCTCACTGGGAAGGCAGAGAGAAGGGAGTAGGTACAGGCTCTGAAAAGTGTTCAGGAGCCCAGGGGTGCTTAGGTCCTGAAAGGTGACTTTGGATGCTGATCACCCTAGGTCTCAGACCTAGGCCTGTTTTCTACGCTCTGCTATGGATGTTATCTGTGGCTACATGGTGTTTACAATATCCTACAGGAACTAATTCACCTGGGCAGCCTTCAGGTACTAGTCATCTAAACAGGGTACCTGATACAGAGGAAAGAAAAGGAGGGTTTCTTTTCTTTTCTTTTTCTTTCTTTCTTCTTTTTTTTAACTTATTTTTTAAATCTGGTTTTTGTTTTTCTGACACTTAGTTGTGCATGTGGTGCTAAGGTTTGAACCTGGGTCCTTACAAATGCCAGGGAAATGCTCTTACCACTGAGAAACCACTCCAGCCATGGAAAGGAAGGGTTCTATGACCCTGCATGTAAGACTTGGGTCCCTTGAGGAACAGGAAGTCTGATGACACATGAAGGGGCCTGGAATGAAAAGATCCTGCCTCTCCAGCCCTGAATTCACTAGAATCCATCATGTAACCCTCCATATTAAATATGGATAACAATTCTTTTCCTCATGTATATTTCCATCAAACTTGTCTCTGTGCATTTTAATTGAAAAATTCACTGGCTGTGAGTTCACATATATTTTATCACTTTAGAATATTCCAGCATGAAAAGAGTTGCAGAAAGCTATGCTTTTTTAAAGAGTCATGAAATCAGTTATATTTATGTTATTGAATTCCAAAATCAGAAAACAAAGTAAATATAAAAGAAACTTGTGGTCCAGCTCCTTTATCCCATACATGTGAACATTACATTGCATTCTATTCAAGTGTTTATTTTGTTTGAATTTGAAATACATGTTCAAAAGAATTTCAGGAGAAATTTATTCAAAGAATCTCTGTATACAAAAGAAATGGTGCTATGAGGTAACCATAAGCCCCAACTACACAGACTAAGGGCCCTCAGAGCTTAGAGAAATCCTATCCTGCCTTGGATGTTATTGTGTTGCCTCCTGAATGTTGGGTCCTGATAAGTGTCCACTTTGGACCTGATGCATTGTCCTTCTTGCGTGAGAGGGATCCTGGACTATGTCTCCATCTCCACGTTCTTCCCAGTATTCCTGAAAGGGTGGAGGTCAGGGTCACATAATGTCTCCCTTCAAGCAGTGATTTACTGGCCATTTCCCCTGCTGACTTGGGCAGGAGTAGTGAGAGGTTAAACAACAGTTATGGCATCTCCACAAAGGACAAAAGGAACAACTCCTTCCAAATTCATGGGCATGTTGGTCCTACCAGATCCTACAGTCTCTCCTTCTAGTTGAAGAAGCTATGGGAGCCTGAGCTGCAGGAATAGAAGCAGCTCATATAATAGTGTCTGTTCCCTAGGAGCATGTTTCTGAGGTTTCCCCTCCTTCACTTGCATGCATGAATTTTTACAATCATCTCATATTCAACTGCATACTTACACATACCAGCTACAAGTGTAGTATTCTCCTTGGTTTTGCTGGGTATTTTTGATGTTCAAAAAAATAGGTAAAGAATGGAGAAAAAGTATATTTATCTGTCTCACCCTCCATCTGTTCCCTCCATACTTACATTGTTCCTCTTCCTCTTCAAAACCAGTAAAGTCCTGGCTGCTTTCAATGGACTCCAGATAAAGAGATGTTTCTGAAATCTGGAAGGAAGGGAAGAATGGTTCATGGATGTCTGGAGTTACTGGGAATGGAAATGTGTTTATGTTTTACATAGAAAAGAGCCAGACTTTTCCATAGCCCATTCCAAGATTATGGGTTCCAGCTCTTTTGGCCCCCACCCCAGCTATTGACTGCTCATGCAGTATTGCTCAGGATATTTCATTAGTGCAGCCTGGGATGAGAAACTAGCTAGGACAATGTTAAGAAAGGCAAGGAAAATTTTATAGATATTAAGGAGTAGACTGTAGTTATGGGCCCTAAAATTAAGTTTGGGTCAATGAAGTGCTATATAGCCAACAGTAGACCCTTAAGATTGCTTTACCTTGTAAGATGTTAACCCACTTTATTTGCTTATGTACACTACATACAGTGAAGAAATCAGATGAGGACAGATTTCTCAGAACCTATCCCCATCATTCAAAGGAAGGTGAACTATGAATGAACTGCCTGGATGAGAGCAGGTTTGTTCAGGAAAAGAACAAACAAAAGTGGGAAAGAGGGAAGGGAAGATCTAAAAACAGGAGCTCATGAACAAAATGGCAGAGGTCAGAGAAAAGGTGAAAGAGAAAACGAATTACATGCAGTTTGTTGTTCTGTGTCTCCAAATCTTCACAGCTGAAAAACTGAGGAAAATCCTCTGAACAGTGGTAGTGATGGGGTGGCCATGGGGAAGGAAAGAAGAGAGTTAAAGCTAAGGTAAGGAGTCAGATCCTGACTGTTCCTGGGTACTGTGTCACCCATTCTCAGGACCCTCTTGAATTCTCCATCTCTACACTCCTCTCCAAGACCTGGATCACAACTCTGGAATGAGGGCGTGGGTCTCTGATCTACAACATTCTTTTCCAATCCTCAGATTCCATAACTGCATCCAGGTGTGGTTGGCCTAGAGACTGTCCATGTCTTCATGTTCTGAGCATGACACTAATTTCCTTCCCTCCTCCCTTCCTTCGTGGCCTGCTGTCATTCTCTTGAATCACACATTTGCACTTTTGCTATCTCAATCTCTACCCATCATAGTGTTCTCCTGTATAAAAACCTCAGAGGAAATATTAAAGATAGATTCCATTCACTCTAAGAAATCATTGCATCTCTCCCTGTGTTGGGAATGATTACTAAGGGTCTGAGGCTGTATTGGGTCCTATGGGAGATATTGACAACCAACTCCACATATACCGTGATTCCTCTTATGCCTGCAGTGATCTTAGGTACATGGGAAGTGTTGAATCCTCACTCTATCCCCATGTATTTCCTGTAACATTAGAGATGGAAAACACAAGTCTAGAAGTACCACAATGTGTCCAAATCCCCTTAGTTTATACATGAGTCAAGGAGTTAGAGCCGTATAAGTAAATGGGACCTGTCAGAGCTTTAACAGAATCCTGGAGGGATTGGCCAAAAAAGGGTGTCTGCTAGGCCTGAAGCAAGGGAATAGGCACAGACATGATGGAGTGCAGAAAAAGAACAGCATTTTCTGGCTAGAACAGTGTGTCTGAGAAGATCAGTGACCTCCTATCCCTGCTCTATTCTACACGATGAAGCCAGTGAGTGGGGCTGTGAGGGCCAGTTTGCAGGTAGTCTAGCATCCCTTTCCACACATTGTCCAACATGCATGTCTGGCCATGGAGGGGTTCAGGGGGCAACTGGACATTGGCATAAAAAATAGCAGTGCATTGAAATAATTAGCCTTGGGTAAGGTGTGAAGGCTAACATGAGTCAGAATTGTCAGGGTTAAACTTCAGTGTCCCTTCTCTAGGATGCTTGGGCACGCACAGTAAATTCAGAGGTAATATTCTTGAACCCATCCCATCTTACCCTGCAAGTGCCCTGTAATTCAGGAGTGGAGAGTGAGGACAGAAAAGAACTCCTAAAAGTACAGACGGTGGGAGTCAATTTTATCATCCACAGCAGACATAGACTGGGAAAACTTTATCTGTAGGTTCAATGTTGTTCCTATGGTAGAATTCTGTCCCACCAGATGCCCTGCATTACTGCCTTCTGCTATGTATAGGCTCAGGAAGAAGGCCCTCACTATATCAAATATTGGTACCTTGATCTTAGACATGTTAGATCTTAGCTGTGAGATCTATGAAAAAATAATTTCTATTCCTTGGACAGATAGCCTCTCCTCATGTCTTCTGTGACAGCATCACAGAATGGACTAAGATAGTAGTACATGACAAACCTAAATATAATTCCATTGGACTTTATCTACCAAGAGGTCAGGACCAATCAAATCCCAAAGCTTTGATATTTTACTTGGGCAAAGGGAAGAAAAATTAATCTTATGGCACAGGTTACTTTTATCAGAACAATAAAAGACATTTACAAATAGAGGATACCAGAAGCCCCTGGACACAAAACTTATTAACATGTTATTAAAACATAAAAGGATCAAATGAGATTCTCATCTATATTTTCTTTTTGTTTTTTTTTTCTTCTGATTCCATATCACCCTACCTAGGCAGCAGGTATAGGCCCCCTATTTCCAAAGACCAGTTTCTATTGGATCAAACCTGGATTGTTGTTACCTACCTGCAACGTCGTCATTTTCGCTCATGGAATCATCAATGCTCTCTACCAGGAGATCTTTGGACACACAAATATAAACAATTAGAGTGGCACACCCAATCCTCCCCATACCTGCTGAGGTCATGCCAGCTGACACAATACTCTTTACTCTTGTCCTTTGGTTCTAAAACTCTTTCTGGGCTCTGTAGAATCAATGGCCATCAGCAAGGCATTGAAATCAATTGCAAGTCTTCAAGGGACTAAGGAGTTGAAGGAATCATCTTTTACCTTCTCATTTCTTCTGGTACATTATCAAGTGTATCAACCTGACTTTCCAGATCTGAAGCAGACACATTGGGGTATATGAGTTCAAAGAACAGATCCCAGGGAAAACTCAGGGCAGCTTTCCACAAGAGGAAGAGAATGTTCTCTTTGCATTATAAACATATATCTAATGAGCACTTGAAATATTGATAGTAGGATGAGGTTCAAAGATATCAGTTTATTTATATTAATTTTAGTGCAAACAGAATAATCCTGTAGTGGTGTACACATTGGATATCAAAGACATGGCATCCATATCTGAGGAAAACGTGAGCTCTTTTGCCAAGGTGTCTCCATGCAGTGGTGTTGGCAAGTCTTATCACTCACTTATAAATACTCCCTGAGAAATTTGTGAAAGTATGGGGGACACTATAAGTATGAGGTGAACATCCAGCCCAGATGGATCCCAGCAGTGTTCATCATACCTTGTCTAAAAGAAATAAGCAGTGGGAGGAAATAAGCAATGCTGTCTTTAGGAGCCCACCTCATACTTTTGAGTCTGGATCAGAGCTTGGGCAGTCAACTGTCTTAGTATTGGGCATACTGGTTGGACAAGTTGGCCTTTTCACATATGAGTGTGATACTCAGTAGGGAAATTTTCATCAGGTATTCATGATAACTAAGATAGGTTGCCCCGGGCTTAGCTCAGGGATGATCAGGAATGAAGAGGACATAGGCCCTGCCATTTCAGTGACCAGCTAGGGCCTAAATACCTCTACATATGAAAGGAAGGACATAGGTAGCATTATGGGCTGACAATACTAAGGCAAGTCAGAGTTATTTTCAAAGTGAATGCCCTCTTTGCCATGTAAAAAAGTGCCAAAGCTGACCCAGACTATGGATTCGGTCCCCATCACTATACTGAGCTCAACATGCTTTGGAATCATGCCCTGCCCACATGCCCTACAACCAAAATGTGTAGCAAAAGCACTGACTTAGCTCTGTGAGATATTCACCAGTTTATATGTTTCTGGACTAGTGAGCACTTGTGTACTGTTTATGTAATATATCTTTGTTAGGTAATTCCCACAAGTAATGAAAAGTGGAAACTTGTCTCTGCTCCATCCTCTTAGAACCTCTGTCTCAGCATCACCCTCCTGCTGAAGTCCACCCTGCCAATCTGGGCCACAGAAGTGGGCACCTGACTGCTTTTCTCTGTCTCTCACTAATTTACATTGGTTTAACTGCCAAAGTAAAAATCATGACTGTGTCAAACAGGAAGATTCAGAAGGCATGGACAGGAAGGGGACTCCTATCTTCAGGCTTTTAGGAAAGAGCTAGACAATGCTCATGTTACCCATGAGAGCCAAAGCTTACTCATTCACACTCAGAAGGGCCCTACATATCCTTAGGTTCTGTACCTGATGATGTTGACCTGAAACCTTGGAATCTACCTCCCACTCCATGACTTGGATACCCTTCCTGTATTCCTCCTGACCCCTTAACTATTGTCCCCTTCATGTCTATCCCAAAGCTTTGCCCTGTTCTCACTCATTGAGCCTACTGGACACAAATTCCCAAAGTCCCAGTCTTGGAACACTGAATTTTATCTTAAATTGCACAGAACTAGGTCTCATTCAGAACTACTGGGAAGCTCTGACTTAGAGATTAAAGAATTTTAGGACAATTTTGTCTTAAGCACATAGTTTCTGGGGTAAACAAGCGACACGTTATTTTATGGGAAAAATATTCACATCCACAGTGTGTTCAAAGTTTATTAAGGTGAAATGTATTGCTGCAAAAAAGGTATTGCAGAAGTAAATTCACATATAGTTTGGGTCATTTTATATTCCTTTTTTTAAGAGAGAGGGACAGTGAGAGAGAGAGAGAGAGAGAGAGAGAGAGAGAATGAGAGAATCAATTTTATTTAGTTTTTCATGTGGCTTTAGTTGCTCCAACACTTCATTGTGTACGTGGTGCTGGGGTTTGAACTCGTCCTCACGCATGCCGGGCAAGCGCTGTAATCACTGAGCCACTGCTCCAGCCCCATTTTATATTCTTTGTGACTTAAAAGAACTACCTCAACTTGTTTCCTTACAAAGGCCTTCAGAAGCAGCAAAGAACTATTTCCAAGCCAATATTGGAGCCAGACCATGGTTTCCCCCCTTTGGGTTCCCCATGGTTCCATGTTTCACTTTACTTAAGACCCAAGTTAATTGGACTTCTCCTGGAAGTCAGAGGTTCCCCTCGGATTAGATTCACCCATACAACCTCCTTCTGGTCACCCTGATGTCCTTCCTATTCCCTTCCTCCCTCCCTTCCTCCCCTCCCTACATCCCCCAGGAATCTTAGCACAGTTCCCCATGATCATGTAAGAATTCATACATGATGAGGTAATTGTTAGGTTAGCCATCTAATGTACTGATTCTGCTTATATTCTAGCATCCACAAATGAGAGAAAGCATACGGACCTTGAGTCTCTGAGTTTGGGATACTTCACTGAGCAAAATTTTTTTCATCTCCATCCATTTGGCTGCAAAAGCCATAATATCATTTTCTCTAATAGCTGAGTAGTACTCCATTGTATATATGTACCACTGTTTTTGGATCCATTCATCAAGTGAGGGGCATCTGGGTTGGTTCCATACATTCAACACACACATTATGGAGATTCTCCTGACCCAAGGCTGCATTGATTTCTTCCCACTTTCCAATGGTTGCCCTCTTCTTGAGCTTTTTACACAGGAAACCATATGCCCACACTGATAATCAATCCCTCAAGCAAGTATCTTGTTTCTCTATAAATCTTACAGTGTTTCTTGACAGGGAACAGAAACTCTGGCTAGGCTAATTGATGGGAGACAGACTTTTCCCATGCACATGGCATTGCCTACTTTTAGCAATGTTTTCTTAAGGTCAAAATTAGGCATCCATGGAGAAACCTGCAGTGAATTTTATGCCTCAGGTTCCTCTTGCCTTATATTTCCTATTGTTACTGAGTGTGGCAAGTGGGTGGCTGTACCAGGGCCTCACTGCAAGGGAACTACACTCTCCATCACTCTATGCCTAAGATGAATTGTTAAAATGAATTTTAAGACCTTTCCCAGGAAAGGCTTGTGAATGAGAAAAGTTTCAAGACTAAAGTATCATGACCAATCAAATGCATGAGACAAGAATAACAGATAAAGCTTGTGATAAAACAAAGTTATTACTGGTTCATTAACAGAGATTGTGAAAGACAGTTTTGTCCATTTAGGACTTTGTAAGCACTGTCTTGTATTAATGGAATATTCTTCCATGTTCATTGAAGCATGTATAACATTCATAGAGCTCTACATCATAAAATTTAAATTTAAATCATAAAGTGTATGATGTAAAAATATTCATCTATGTATATTCATGCTGCAACAATGATAACTTTTGTTTTCAGAACATTGAATCTAGCATGTAGGGGATTAAATATCTACTGAAAGGCACAAAAATTCAATCATAAGCACATTCAGAATCACATGGATGAACATACAAATAACCCCACCCCCATGCACATATTCTCACACCACCTACTGGAAACACAGGCTTTTTCCAGAGAACACAAAGAATGGTTGTGGTGTATTTTGTCTGGACAATGAACTTCTACCACCACCCCCTTAATCTCCATTTACAGTAGGAAGCTGGGATCAGAATAGCTGTCCACTAAAGCCACATAGATAGTTCCATCTTTCTTATCACCTTGATGTTTTCTCAGCAGTACATACCTTTTTTTTCACATTTATTAGAAGTATATAGTGATACAGGATACAGATGAGGGGGAAACATTATCAAAACAGTAGCAATCAAAGTGTATAAACTTTGTTAACCAGGGGTAATGCTAACGCATAGATAAGCTACTATGGGTTTCATCTATTGCAGTTTCCCCCAGAAGAACTCATGTGTTAAATGGGTATCTAGTGTAGGAATAACATCGGCTTCTGGGATGGTTCCCCCATATTCCTAATCACCAGACTCCTATGAGTTCTTCATATGCCCTCCCCCCTCCCCATCCCCTTCCCTCCACCTCCAAGTTACCTAGGGAGCTTTCACCCCTGTTGTATTGAAAGTCATTCAATTTGAGGTTTTGTTAGGTCAGCC
>PVKS010010660.1:0-59359 GCA_004027875.1 Aplodontia rufa
AAGAGGTTAATTGATTTTCTGTCTGATCCTTAAAGAGCTCTGTTATACATTAATATGTAAATTAATACTAAATATTTTACCTAGAATATATAGAAAATAACCTAAAATTTCCTTCATTTTAAATAGCCTCCTTAAAACTGAAAATACATTTAAAGTACAGTTGATTGTGTTTGGCAAATGTTTCAGTTGTGTGTGTATGTGTTTATTGATAAAAGAAGTTAGACATAGAAAAATCTAAAATATTTCTCCAATGTTTTAGTAGTCTGTTAATTTTTTTCTATTGTAAGGAGTTACTTTTATCATTTCTCTCTTCTTATTCTCATGAGTGCATTCAGAAAATAAAATCACCTAATACACATGTCCTTACTGGATTTATCTTTCTCCTTTTTTAAATTATGAACTGCATTGGGATATAAAGCATGTGTGTCATGTTTATTAGTACAATGGCTGACATATATTGACACTAAAAAATCCCTGTGGAATGTATAAATATGTATTTTGTAAATTAGTGACAGTCAAGCATGTTTCTCTGTCCAGACAACTCAGACTACGACCTTTTGAATGGGCAGCTGAGGCTGAGGACTAGAATTTACTTATCTAAGTTCTTGCTCATATAAAACCAATGTGCTGTGCTGTATCACTATAAGAAACAGTCACAACATCCTGTTACAATATGATATAGAACAAGTTTACAGTCTCTATAAAACAAGAGATAATTTCCATCGTGACTCTTTGATTACCTAACCTGACCAAATAATACAATGGAAGCAATCATATCACTATCGCTACATAAATATATTTTTCTTTCCTTTCTTCTCCATATATTGTGATTACTTTTTTGCCTCTTTAGTTCTTCATCATTTCTTTTTTCTTTTGTGTGTGTGTGTGTGTGTGTGTGTGTGTGTGTGTGTGTGTTGTGTGTGATGTTTCAGTGTAGAACACAGATTGAGGGGAAAAAAAAGCAATTGACCCTTTGTTTTTTCTTTTTTTCTTGGACAGTCAGAAATAGAGTATTATCAGAATGAAATTTGTGATTCATGGAAGGGCAAAAAATTGGAAATTTAAGAAAACAGTTTGTGGAAAGAGTCAAGCTCTCAGAATTTGCATCAGCAATTCCAGCTCACAGATGGCCATAAATTTTAATATCATGGCCTACTTTTGGTCCCAGACAGTCATAAGAACACAGAATACAGTCTGGGATAAAATTTTTTAATTTGATGAATTTATTCCAGAAACTTTTGTTATCCTCAATGTCTGTTAAGTTCAGCAAATATGGAATATTTAGTACCCAAAAGTATTAACAAGATGTTCTATCCTCTTTCACTCAATTTTATTTTCCTTAATGCCTAAATGATTATTTCTCCAGTTGAATTACCAAAGCATGGGCATCAATAAGTGCTCTCTGTTTTCTTTCTATGTTGCTATATTTCAGAGAGGTTTTTTAGATTTCTGTATAATTGAATTTTAACGTTATTTGAAGATTTCTTATTTCTGATAAATTGTGTTTAGAATCCTCCCCTTCATGTGCTAGAATGCTTATTTAAGCAGTCACTTTACTAAGAATAAAGTTTGGATTATAATTTATACCTAATTCTAATACACCAACCATAAAATAACAGTTTGGTTCTTCCATTTCTGCATAAGTTCTATGTTTAAAATGGATTTTTTCAACTTCTTCTCTTTTTCACTTTTTGCGTTATTTTGTCCCTTGTAAGTATCCAGTGTTGTCATAATGTTGGTTCAGATCTCGCTATGTTTAATGTGATCTGATGTGTCAAGTACTATCCTGTATGGTCTTCTTTTATAAACTATAAAAGAAGGAAGGGAATCACATCAAGAACCTTACAGAAACCAACTGCTTCATACCCATCCAATCTAAATATCCAGTATCCCTGGATCATTTCCTTTCCCACTCAAGTGAAGACAGGCTCTCCTCAGTTTTCACTGCTAGCAGACTGTGCTTCCAACACTTAGTCAATTATGTCTGTCCACAATAAGACTGCTAACTTTTTGAGTGAAGTTCTTAGGTACTAACCATTTGTATATCAGTTACACAATTCCTGTGATAGAATATACACAAGGACAGCATATTTTGTTGAATTGGATAGAAATTTTCCAGTATATCTCATACAGTAACTTGCATGAACTTGATTTAATTTGTTCTGGTGTTACGAAAACAAAGCCGTTATCTTTTCTTGTACATTTTTATTTCAAATGCTTGTAGAAAATTGTGTCTGTAGCACCAATTTCAAAGACACCATGATTCTTGAATACCTTATATTTATAAGTTTAAATAAAAATGTATCACAAAATAAAATTGGAAAGAATATTTAATTATTTTAACATATTTAAATGTTTTTTCTGTAGATTAATTTATTTTGAATATTCTTAATACTTTTAATTGTGGATAGACATCAGCTTCCATTAAATATATTTATATATTTATATATATATATTTATATATTTATATATAAATATATATTCCATTAAATTCATATATATATGTGTATGTAAGCAAAATCTAATCCTTTGATTTTTCACTGAGATTTAAAAGAAAATTATTTGAAATTAATACTTTGAGATATTTTGTTTTCCCAGATCATAGGATTGAGGAAAGGAAGGATGGGGAGATGTTAACAATGAGTCCAAATATACCCCACCCACCTTAATGTTACTTATGTACATCATTATCTGTAAATGGTATTGAGATAAGAATGCAAAGTTAGATGCAAATACCTTATAACTTGTTTGATACCATTCAAATATAGTATAGTTATTATGTTGTCATTGGAGCAATTGAAAATGTATCTATCACAGAATAGTTCACTTGCTAGAGAATAATATGAAATCAAAATCCAAAAGAATGTTAGGAAATTTTGAAAAGTGTTCACATATAAATCTTAATAATTGTTGCAATTATGTTTGCCACATTTTGAATGATTCTGAAACAGCCAAGCAGAATATCAAATATGATCAATGGTTTTTATGATTGTGAATATGCTGAAATATGTAGGCTGATGATCATTAAATTGTAATGCTCTCTTACATAATAAAAATAAGAACATAATGAACCAGAAAAGAGATATATTGCGAAATGGCTCCTCTGTCCTCCCCATGTTGCTAGTACATATAACTGGTGTCTTGACTATGACTCACCTGTCATAATTGAATTGAAGCTCTGGGAAATCTCCTTGAAACACCCATCCTTGACCTCTATGGGACCCAGACAGGGGATTATGGTTCACATCTTAATAATTGCAGTGTTACTGTCTGTGATTCTGTAATGCTGGCTTCAGTAGTTAAGGGAGAAGTTATTCTCAACTGAAGCTGTTCTTGTTAAAATCCATGTCAGCATCAGAGCATTGCTGAGCATAGCTGGCTCAGTTAAATAGACCACAGATGCTGTGGTCTATTTAACTATCTCTGTCACATATTTCCTGGCAAAGAGGAGGAGATGAAAAGTGATGACAAAATAAAGAAGGCTAATAATTGTAAGTAATAGAAGACACTTAAATGCAAGGTGCACTGTAAATCAAATATCAACCACAAACTGCCAGTGATAAATATTCTTTATTTGTTATTATCTCTTTTTCTAAATGAAGTGACTTGTATTCATTGTAGTGTTAAAATTTTACTTCTTTGATCACTCACTCATATCTTAGCAATAAAATTAGCAAGGTCCTGATGCTTTGCTTCTAATTAATCTGAAACTTTGACTAGAAAGTTGGTTCACATCATTCAACAAGGGGCTTGTTTCTGAAAGTAAATCAAATCATCTTATTATTAATTTTTAAAATTTTACTTACAAAGTTAAAATATTCACATGGTATCCTTTTTGCATCTATTTTACATTCATGAAATGGGAACAAAAATAATGTAACAGAAATTTATCTAATTTTATCACACCTAGACCCCAGATTACCTAAAGCTAAATCAGGTTTTTAAAATGTAATCTAACTGCCCACAAATTACTATTTGAATAATGTCAGCTTTTTCTTAGACTTCATATGATATATCAAAAATTTGTTTTTCCAAGTCTTTTTGTAGTACCATGAATGATGATTAGGAAAACTACCACAGTGTCTATCACTGTTTTAATTTCAGAGCTTAGCAGTAAGCACCTGTGAAGGTAAAGCTCCAGTCCTGGGACAAGAACAAAAAATAACCCAAGATGAGCAATACTCTTCTTCTAGCTTTATTTGTCATCGGACTAGGTATGACAAAGGGCAGTCCAGGGAACGTTGCTAGGCATCCCTAGAGATGTGCAGAATAGGAAACTTACAGGCAGTTTAGCTAACCAGGTTCCTTCCTCCTTCCCATGGGATGCTTTGTTTTTAGAGCTGACGGCCAGATTCTCCTTTCTTTTGGTGAGTCCTCTGAATGCTAGCCCTGTATTGCACTTTGCAAAACAGCATCTATAAACTGTTCATAATCAGTCATAAGATTTCCCCATTCAAGGATATCAAACTGCTCCTGAGTAGAAATCACTATCATTCCTTTGCTCATAATAATTTTTCAACTTTTTCTAGTTCTTGATAACCTACACTAGCATAGTGGTTAATTAATTGGCGTGCATGACTAACCAAATTCTGGACATTTATTTTTGTTGTTTTTTCCCCTTGCTGCCATCCCCAAGATGCTAAATATTCATTTACATACTTAAGGGTAAAAACACTTATGGAAAACTATTTGAAATATGCTGGAAGAAGGTTCAGGAATTTGCTTTCCAATCTAAATATGTGCATTGGCAGAATTTGTCTGATTCAACCATTTTGGAATTCTAGATTGTATTGAGGGTGTGCAACTTACAGGGTAAGAGTTAGGCTGTAAATTTCAGTAAACGTCAGTCAATTTTGACTCTTAGCAAACTAGCAGATACTCATCCTTCCCTCCTGTGACAAGCAGCTTTGCATGTGATCCTGGAGGATTTTGCAAACAACTTGCAGGAGCAGCAGTGGGCAATAAAGACCCCATCTTCAAATATCTGGGATTTGTGTTCCCACTGCTGATATCTGTTTCTGTTTAAAGAGTTACAGACAAAGGGGGAAGCAACCATGTTTATAGCACCTTCACTATTGTTGAAAGCTTGTCTTCCTCCTGTTGAAGCTAATCCAGTTGATTCATTGGAATAAGAATTGGAAAGAGTGTGATCAGGCTATTGGGTGCTATGTATACCACGGGATTCTTACAATTGATTCTTTCTGAAGCACACCTTCAAACTTGTTGGCAAGGATGTAATTAAAACTTCATCCACTGCTAGAGGTAATACAAAATAGTAACAAATGCTTTGAAATTCAGTTTGGCAATTGGCTTAATCAGAACAACCAGCTGTTCCACTCATAGGCATTTTTACAAGAGAAATAAAAAGGTATGACTTTAGGAAGACTTGCATGATGTATGTAGTTTTATTTGTAATAGCTCAAAGCTGAAAACAAAACACATTTCCATCAAGATATGGATCAAGATATGGATACATAAACTGTAATGAAGCCATCCAGAGGAATACTTCCCAATAATGAAAAAGAACAGACTATTGTTATATGTAACTACATAAAAGAATTTTAAAACCATATGCTTAATGAATCAATTCAGACCAACGGATGCTCCACATCTAGAAAAGACTTCACTGAAGCTTCACCGATGGCAAGCAAGGCAGAGACTGTTAGTTTTTGACACCACCCACAGAAATGGAATTTTGGTACAGATTTACCCTCTAGATACTACCTTTACTCCATGTACTTCTATTGGAAAGACTCAGTGCCTTTCATTTGTGTGTGTATGTCTTGATGAACAGTGCAGCAGTGATCTACCAGGTTTCTTTGTGGCACAAATCTCTTTCAGCACTGGCATTACAGAAGAGGAAAAAGATTTTAAAAAGGGTTTAAATAGAAAATTCCTGACCAGTTTGACTTGGAGATCTTAGACTAGATACAAAGTTAACCTCCTTTGAACTAATTGCTACCTCTGGGGTGGCAAGATGCTATGTTAAAATTCATGGTCACTGAAAAATCAGGTTATTTCATTCCAGTTTCTACATTCTACACCCAGCTGCTCTAACACATAAAGTCCCTTTCAGGAACAAATGGTATATGGAAATGAGAGTGAACTGGAGTCTTCTAACCTAACATTTAAGACCCTTATCAGTACTTTGAAACTCCCAGCATAAAGGGCAAGATAACTGAGAAATAGCAGAAAATGAACTGGAATTTGGGACTGTTCCTATTTACATAAGTGGAATATCAAGCATTATGTTCTGGAAATTGTGTAGGTGCATGATCTGCATCCAAAAATATGACCTAGGATGTCCCTGGTGACACTAACACTGTGAGCACTGTCGTGCGATTTTGTTCAGTGGTTTTGTTGTACTTGGTTTTTGCTTGCAATATAGTTTATCAGACACATATGTTGGGGAGAAACAGAATGACATCAAAATCAGCTTGGATAAATTTGGGTGGGGAAGGAAAGCATAGGTGGGTTGAAAATATACATCAAATTAAAAGCAAACCACAGAAACTCAAAAGAAGGATAGGTTTATTTACCTCCGGGGACCTAGGCAGAGGGTCCATTCCTCCAGTGTACTGCAAGTCCTTCTGTACCAGTTATCCTGCTTTTTTCTGGGTTTTTAAATTTAAATTCTCAAAAGAGAATTCTATACCTCTAAAGAATGGTTCTTTGTAGGTCAGGTGAATACTCCAGGAACATAAGCTGATCTGGGGAGAGAAGGATTAAATAATGCAATCATTCAGATAGTAGGGAGGGAACTAAGTCTCCTAGAAAAAGATGTGGGTGTTGTATCCACATGTTTTGCCCAAATGTATAAATGTAATGATACTACCAGCTTATGTATTGAAAGTTGACCAAATGATTGTGGGCAGATACTTCAGCTTTAAAAGACAGTCTCCAACTCTGATCATACTAAACACCCAGAAAGAAATGTGATGAATTTGGAGGGGTTTTCTTTATGTCATGGAACATGGTAAAGTAGCAACCATTTAAAAGTTCATAATTCATAAGCAGTTTGCTCAACACCAATCTTGGTATTCCCCTTGGATTTCCTTGCATAAAATCCTTGATTTGTTCCTACAGTGGTTAAACTCCAGGCAGCCTATTCTGTGCCTCAAAGTTGTAGGATCAATTGTATACTTAAAAAAGAAAAAGGAAAAAGAAAAATGCTAAAAACCTTCCTATTAATCCATTCTTTGTCACTTCTAATGTATCCTTCTTTTCCTTTCTAATTTCCTCCAATATTTCTCAGGCTCAGCATTCAAAATCTTTTTTAGGGAAAATTGACTTTAACTCAACTACTGATGCTACTTTGGGAACACGGTTGTATAATGTTTATCTTTCCTAATATGAAAAACCAGTGTCCACGCTGGCCTCATCCTGCCTCTGCTATTATTGGTTTTTATTTTCTCTATTTTTTATTATCATTTTAATGAAATTTCAGGAGGCAAGAGGGGCAAGTTCATGTGTTAGGTGCAATGACTTTAAACATAAGCTTCCATAAAGATATGTGTAATTCAATTATAGTCTAATAGAACCAGGCACAACTGTGAAATGTTTTTATGTAAAAATATTTAAATCATATGAAGCAGTGGCATACAAAGTAAAGGGTCATATTTTAATAATGTTGCATTTTATTTTAAAATTGTGTATTTCAGTTTATTTTTAGAATGCTATAGGTTTTCAAAATAAATAAGGCAATATGATGAAAATTGAACATAACAGAAGATGTTCAATTTTACTAATCATTTTTACCAATTAAAATATCTCACATATTATGTCCAGAAATCCTTGATTAATTGATGACTAGTTTGATCTTTCACAAATAGTATTCTGGTTCACAATTTTTTTAGTCAGGTGAGGTGCAAGGAAGTAAAAAAAGAAGCAAATCTTTGAAATGAAACATCAAACAGCAATATCTTTATTCTGTTTAAAATATTCTATTATACCTTATTGACAAAAATAAGGCCAAATGTAAATATGAAGATCTAAGCATTTTTGCAAGGGGATTTAGAATCTTATAATGCATACTTTTATAAATCTCAGAGCTGTTTTGAAAAATTCCACTAGTGACATATTGTGCAAAGATTTAATCTAGAATATTGACTTCACATTGTATAATGTTTCAAGTACAAAATAGGTATATACATACATCCATATAAACTAACTATTTCAAAGTCATCTAACACTCCAGAATTCATGATTATTGTGAAATAAGAGGATGTAGCAACCCACCGGAGAGGTTAATATATACTCCCACTTTTGAAAATGCAGGAGGCATGCAAATGTAGGTTTTACTGAGCTTATTATTTTGTTGAGAAAGGGTGCTTCCAGTACTAACATATATTTTACAATAGTTTAGAATTTAAAGAGCATAAGAGTAGATGTTTGAGGATTGTAAATTTATCTACTTTCTTCTGAATACATCCAAGATGTAGCTTTTAGTTTTCATTGAATTTCCTTAACCTGTTCTTGTTTACTGAGAGTCCATCATTATGTTCTGTTTTAAGCCTTTCTTTCTAAATGGCTTTTGTGCATTGCATGGCATGTTATTCAGTCCTACCAAATAATGAAAGCTCATTAAATAAGACATAAACGTAGAAAGACAAAGAACTATTATTCTCAAACCATTCTGCCAACTACCATTGCTTATTCCTCAAACTTCCTTTTCAGTACCCACACCAAACTATTATTTCACAGAATTATTTTATTTGTAGTTACATAATATATCAATTCCTTTTTCATTTCCCTTTTCATTTTACCTTTGACAAGTTAAAAAAAAAAACTAATATTCCAGTATAATAGACTTTTTAAATTAACACTTGAGTTTCCATCTTCTTTCAAACTATGCACACACACGCACAGACACACACACACTCATACACCCAGAAAAGCATCTTTGTATTCAAGGAGTATGAAAAATAATTAAAGATCTGAGCTTCTAGAAGTGAAAATCTTGTAGATTTGGGGTCCACAAATAGATAACACAAATCAAAACCAATCTTCTGTGAGATGCAAAGAATAAAAACTTAGAAAGGAGGCGGAATTTAGGAGACAGGAGGAATACAGGAATATAAGCCTTACATTCTCTTTTTAAATAGGAGTTACCAAAAAGACTGAAAGACAAAAGAGTAACCCCAAATTCCGCACTAAATGAATCAGCAAATTTAGAAGAGGAGAGGCAGAGGGTGGAGTCCAAGAAAGCATCTGAATGAAGCCACTCCCCATCCCAACCCCTATGGCAACCTGATATGTTATATTCACATTTGTAACGAGGGCCAAAGAATGAACACTCAATATAAGAAGAGGAAATGAGTGACATATGAAACTGTTGGAAATGCAATTGGACAAACCCTTACTCAGGGAGTTTGTCAAATTCAATTCCAAAACACTTTGAGGAAGCCAATATTAAAAAATGCATCAGGAACAAAGAAATCAATAATAGAAAAATATAAATGACTTTAATTAAATATGAATGAGAATTTTAGAGAGTATATTTTCAGCATCTGAAAATAAATGATAAATGGTCATTAAAAAGGAGGTATAAAAGCACTCATGGTCAGAAACATGAGTTTCTGACAGAGTAAAATAAGAATATTGAAAATTAAAAAATAAGAAAGATACAATTTAAAATTTTTAAATAATAAAATATTCATTTCTAAAATTTAAGAGTTTACATAGAAAGCTTAAAAAGGTCATGAAAGGTATTTAAAAATATGAAATAATTATTGGATATTTCACTAAATAATAAATTGCAAAAACTTAAGATTTGAATTTTAGAAAGTAATATTTGTAATTATAATGGCTGAGAATTTTTAAGAATTAAATTTCTCATGTTAAACATGAAACTGAAAACTAGGCAAGATAAAAATATATCAACAAGCAAAAATTGATAGCATGTCAGGAGCCAGGAAGCATGCCAGGAACCAGGAATTTCCAAACAGAAAATAAAATGGGAGAAACTACTGCAGTCATGAAAGAAACCATATATAACTTAAGAACAAACATGGGGTAAAAATAAAACCTTTTTTAGGAAATGTTCTCTAACATCATTCATTATTATATTCCATACATCAACTTGAATAAATGAACTTTGCATCAATTATCTATGACCTCAATAATGCCATGTGTCAGTTGGCTTCAAAATTTGGTGGCTTGACAATGACTATTTACATTTACTTTGGCTCAGCTTGAGAGCTCTTGTTTAGTTTACTTACCATAAATGTGGAGATTGGCTCATGGTCAAGGGGAGTGGCACCTGGCCATTATTAGTCTTTTCTCTTCTAACAGGCTGGCACTGTGGCCATGGCACAGGTGCAAAAACAAACAGAAATGATTATGGTAACATTTTAAAATGCCTCTTTTTATTTCACCTCTGAAAATACTACTTTGAACAAAGTACTTCACAAAGCCAGTTCAGAATCAAAGGATGATGAAATAGACAGTATCTTTGTAGAGAAGGAAAATTGTGAAGTCACACAGAAAAAGACATGGATACCAGCAGGAAGGAATAATTTTGCACCATTAATGAATTTAAAATACTGTAAGTAGATAAACACAATCATGAATGTATGCATTTAATATTGACAGTATGTTGAAACATTCCTTATGACATTACACATTCAACACTATTTCAATCAAACCATCAAACATATTTTATTGAGCTTAAAAAACTGATACAATTCCTACAAAACGTAAAGCACCAAAAATCATCAAATCAGTTTAGAAAAACAACAACTTGGGGAAGCATTAATTTACCAGTTTTTAAGACTTATTTTAAGGTGTGGTTTTGACATTGCCTTAAAAAGTGACTTGAATTGAATAACTGGAAAGCCTAGAAATAAACTAAATATATATAGAAGCAAAGCATATAAGAGACATATTCCAAATTAGTTCATGACTGGTAACCTGTTCGATAAATGGTTCTGATACAATTGTAAATTTATACATATACAAATGAATAAATTCCATCCCTGTTTTATATCATATTCCAAAAAATTCAAATAAATATAGAAAATGGAAAGTAAAGTTTAGCAACTTCGGTATGCTACAGCTGAATGTATTTACATTCTGACGAGAGTAAAAATTCACTTAGATCAACAATGACATGTAAGTCAAAAAATAAAAAGTAAAATGTAAGTTTTTGAAACCATGCTTTATAGAAAACACCAAAAGTGTGACTGGGTGACTTTTGCCAAAAAGCTTAGGTATGAGACTCATGAATCTGTTCAACTAACAGCAGACATCAAGACTGGGGCTGAGGTTATCCAGAAAGAATCTGTGCAGCATCCCATCATCATCGGTGGCTTGACAAATTCCCTGAATTATACAGGAACCTGGTGTGGTTTTGAAAATTTACACCAAAAGAAAAATTGCCAGCCTAGGCTGAAAGGGACAGACAAAGGGATAGAATGAAGAAAGAAGGACTCTGAGGGCACAGCCCGGATGCAGAGGCCTGGGGCTGGTAGCAAGTCCTTGAGGTAAAAGGCAAGGCTGTCACCACAGTGAGTCCAGAGGACAGTAAGCCCTCAGTTCGCACCTGCTCACAGCAGCCCACATCTTTCTGAATGGGACTTTGATAACAAATACTGGAAAGGCAAAGTGTTTTCCAGGTTTTAGGAAGAAGATCCAAAGGAAATTGATTGTGATTTAGATTTTATTCTTGACAATAGCAAACTTCTTTCCTTCCAGATCATTTATTCTGTGATGCAACCAAATACAATATATTCTCCTTTAAAAAAGCAAAGGTAACATGTGAAAAGCATACTATTTGTCATGAAGATGAAATATGAATTAAATATTAAAATATTAATGGTTATCTGATTTTCAGGTTTCCCTGTTTCATTTTCTGGAATAAAATTCTTTCAATTTTAATGAAAAAATATCTATGAGGGCAATATGCTATGTTTATTATTTTATATTATTATATTATATATCAAGTTTTTGTATGTCAGTTCCATTAGTGTATTAGAGTGGAAAAAAGCAATGACCTTACACAAAAGACCTAATTTCTGAAATTATTGCTGCCTCTTAATACTTGGACCTGGGACAAGTCACTTAACCTCTCTAAGACCATTTCCTGCCTTATATACATCACAATATAGGTGTAAGAATCAAATGAGATTATTTGGGAAGGTTCTGCAAATGTCAGGAATCATTATTGCAAAAACAGTCTTAACACAAAATATACAACACATATCCATTTTTGTTAGACATGTTATAGTTTTAAACTATCAACTATATATAAAGCATACACAAATACACATGCATGCACATGTATAATGGTAACAAAGCAGCATAGTTTTGTAGGAGCCTTTAAAATATATGATAGACTTAATATGTTTAAGGAAAGTTGTATATTATACAAAGTTTTTTTATTAGATGTATAAAGAGATAAAATTGAGGTGGAAACATTATCAACTATCAATAACCAATTTATATATACTTAGTTATCCAGGGTAATGCTAAATCATGGATGCCCAGCTTGGGTTCCCCCTGTTGCTATTTCCCCTCAGAAGAACTCTTGTGTAAAATGGGTATCTTGTGGAGGAATGAGATCTGCTTCTGAGATGGTTTCCCCATATTCCCACTCTCCAGTCTCCTAGGAGTTCTTCATGCATACTCCCCCCTCCCCATTCCTCTCCCTACACCTCGAAGTAACCTAGGGAGCCATTCCCCTATTGCGTTGAGAATCATACAATTTGAAGTTATTGTTAGGTTAGCCATCTAACATACTGCTTCCCCATGTATTCTAGCTTCCACAGATGAGAGAAATCATTCCGCCCTTGAGTCTCTGAGATTGGGATACTTCACTGAGCATAATTCTTTCCATCTCCATCCATTTGATATCAAAAGCCATAATATCATCTTCTCTAAAGGCCAAGTATTATTCCATTGTATATATGTACCAAAGTTTTTGTAGGCACTCGTCGAATGAGGGGCATCTGGGTTGGTTCCATAATCTAACAATAGTAAATTGAGCTGCTATAAACATTGAGGAAGCCACATCACTATAATATGCTGATTCTAACTCATTGGGGAAAATACCCAGGAGTGGATAGCTGGGTCATAAGGTGGTTCCATCCTTAATTTTTTGAGGATTCTCCACACTGCTTTCCATAGTGGCTGAAACAGTTTGCAGTCCCACCAGCAGTTTAACAGTGTTCCTCTTTTCCCCAAGCCCCTCCAGCATCTATGATTGTTAGAATTTTTCATTTTTGCCACTCTAACAGGAGTGAGGTGGTATCTCATTGAAGTTTTGATTTGCATTTCCCTTATAGGTAATGATGTAGAGCATTTTCTCATATATTTATGGGCTTTCTGGACTTCCACTGGAGAGAAGTTCCTTTTGAGTTCTTTAGCCCATTTATTGATTGGATTATTCATGAGTTTGGAGTTTAGTTTCTTTAGTTCCCTGTATATTCTGGATATTAGCCCTCTGTCCAAGGTGTAGAGGGCAAAGATTTTCTCCCATTTTGTAGGTTCTTTCTTGATCCTCTTGACTAGATCTTTAGCTGTGCAAAAACTTTTTAGTTTAATTGCATCCCATTCATTTATTCTTGATTTTACAGCTTCAGCCATGGGAGTATTGTTAAGGAAGTAACTGCTGACTGCTCTATGCTGTAGTGTTGACCCTACTTCTTTTTCTAGTAACTTTAAAGTTGTTGGCTTAATATCCAGGTCTTTGACCCATTTTGATTTAATTTTTGTGCAGGGTGAAAGATAAGGATCCAGCTTCAGTTGTCTACATATGGCTGTCCAATTAGTCCAACACTATTTGTTGGACAGGCTCTTTCTTCCACACTGTGTTTTGCCCCCTTTATCAAATATCAAATAGTTCAAGATATGGGGGTTTTTCACAGGATCTTCTATTCTGTTCCACTGATATTCGATTCTGTTTTGATACCAATACCATGCTGTTTTTGCTACTACAGCTCTATAGTATAATTTCAGGTCAGGGATTGAGATACCCTCTACTTCTTCCTTTCTATAGAGTAATGTTTTGACTAGTCTGGGTCTCCTGTTATTCCATATGAACTTGAGAATTGCTTTTTCTATATCTTTGAAGAATGCCATAGGTATCTTGATGGGGATTGCATTGAATCTGTACAGGGCTTTGGGTAGAATGCTCATCTTTATTATATTGATTCTGCCTAACCATGAGCATGGAATGTTTTTCCATCCACTCAGGTCTTCTGTAATTTCTTTTCTTAGTGTTTGATAGTTTACTTTGTAGTGGTCCTTAACATCCTTTGTAAGCTTAATGCCCAAGTATTTCATTTTTTTTGGAAGTGATGGTGAATGGGAGAGATTTCCTGATTTCTTTTTCTGCGGATTTGTTGCTGGAGTAAAGAAATGCTAGTGATTTACTGGAGTTGATCTGTAGCCAGCTACTTTGCTAAAATCATCTATAAGCACTAGGAATTTTCTGGCCAATGATATTGGGTCTTCTAGGTACAGAATCATGTCATCAGCGAATAGAGATAACTTAACTTCCTCTTTCCTATATGAATACCTTTGATTTCCTTGTCTTGCCTGATAGCTCTGGCAAGGGTTTCAAGGATTATATTGAACAAGAGTGGGGAGAGCAGACATCCTTGTGTAGTACCTGAATTCAGTGGAAATGCTTTCAGTTTTCCCCCATTGAGGATAATATTGGCTATGGGTCTGTAGTAAATGGATCTGACATAGTTAAAATATCTTCCCTTGATCCCTATCTTTTCCAAAGTTTTGAGCATAAAGTGGTGTTGAATTTTATCAAATGCCTTCTCTGCATCAATTGAGATGATTGTATGATTTTTGTTTTTAATTCTGTTTATGTGGTAAATTACATTTTGATTTGCGTATGTTGAAGCAGCCTTGTTTTCCTGGAGTGAAGCCCACTAGATCATGATGTGTTATCTTTTTAATGTGCTTTTGTATCAGATTAGCTAAAATTTTATTAAGGATTTTTGCATCAATGTTCATCAGGGAAATTGGTCTGTAGTTTTTTTCCTTGACATGTCTTTGTTGGGCTTTGGAATCAGTGTAATATTTGCCTCATAAAAATTTTTTGGAAGTGATCCCACTCTATCAATTTCCTGGAAGAACTTGTAGAGGATCACTGTTAGATAGAATTCCGCCAAATATCCATCCGGACCTGGCCTTTTCTTTTTTGGGAGAGCTTTGATTGTTGCTTTAATTTCGCTTTCTGTGATAGGTTGGTTGAGGTTTTCAATGTCCTCCTGTTTTAAAGAGGGGTTGTTTTGAGTGTATCTTGCTATCATGAAATGTTTTCCTTGTTGGAATCCAATGTTATAGGGATAGCAGTAGGGTTTAAGAAGACTTAGAGAAAGTAGTAGCCAATCACCAATACATATACACGGTTATATATTTATATCCACCAACATCAACTTCAATATTAACCGTAAAGCAAGAAGGGGAAAGAGAAAAAATCTATATAATAAAAAAATAAAAATAAGAAAAATTTAAAAGCTAAAAAAGTAAAAGAAAATAAAAATAAAAAATAAAATATTCTTAATGAAAACTTGGATCTATAGACAATAAGGGCATCTTTAGGAACTCTGGTAGGAGATGATCGCTGACCTTCTGAGTTTCAATATGAATGTCTCTCAGTCAGTCGTCCCCAGCGGCCCGTCTCCCAGCACAGCTCTTGCCCCCTGCAGAGTGTGGGCTTGGGGGATGTCTGTATAGTTAGCGACAGGATCGGATCAGCGAAGGTGTGTGCGACTCTGCTCAGATCTGCTGCTGTAGCTGCTGCTGCTTGCAGCCCCACCCCTGCAGCTGGTCTGGAATTGTGTCCAGCGAGTGCGCAGAATGTAAGGGAGCTGGCCACCGTTCCTGGCAGAAGAGACAAAGTCCCTTTATCTCTCCTCACTCTAAGGGTCTCTCCACTAGCACCAAGCAAACAGCCAAACTGCTGTACTCTTGGGGAGGGGGGCGACAGAGTTCTTTCTCCCTCTCCACCCTCTGTCAGCCCCGCCAATGGCTTCCACCAGCAGGAAGTCAGCACAGGCAGCCTTCTGCGTCCCTGGCAGGAGGGGAAAAATCCCCCATTTTTTTTTTCTCCTCGGGAACCTCCCAAGACTTGGCTCCTTATAAAAGCTTCACAAACTAGTACTAGAAGTTCAAATATAGATTCCCCTGAACACACCTTGGAAAACTGAAGATGCACTAGGATTTTCCCAAGCAGACCCGGAGCCTCAGGAAATGCAGCCTCCCTTCAGGTTGCCATGTTGGATCCTATTATACAAAGTTTAAATAATTATTTTAAAGTAACAAATACGATATTTGGTTAAAAAAATGAAACCAATAAATGCTGAGAGTTTGAACCAAATTTCTAATTCAAGATTCTTTCTTTGGAATTTGTTAACATTTTGGAAGATGGATTTTATTGTGATGGTTATATGTTTTAATTTGGCTTAGTTTAATCATAAAGAAAATGACTAACAATTTGACTTTTTGGGAAAGAAATATCCCATTACCCCTGCACCAGATGAAAAATAGGACTTCATACCTGAAAACAAACTAATTTTGGACTCCATTTTTCAAAAGCTCTCTAAGTTTCACAAGAAAAAGAGGTGAGAGAGACACCAGGATCCTTTTGGTAATTGCTGAGAGTTATACAACCTCTGTGCACACAGACATGTCGCTTACACTTGTACTTCTCAGGAATTTATGTTGAGCATTTGATGTTTTTTCATGGGTTTCCCTAAATTCTGGGAAGGAAAAAAGATAGGATCTACAAATGTAAAATCTGAAAGCCCAAATAAATTCATCTTTTATACAGTATACTACTATGAAGTTATTTGAGCATTATTAAAGTTCCATAAATGCTCACTGAATAAGTTATGTAATCAGGGAAACAGGAAATTCCTGTAAGGGTAGGTGCAAAATATATAACATGTTAAAATATTTGTTATTTTCTAAATTTTTTAGCAGGTTACATTTTATATCTATGAGATAAGAAATGTGGCTTATGAAAATTTTGATTTGATGTCTAGTTAAAAGTAACTAACTGGAAAAATAAGGTTAATTTTGGTTTTGATTTTTCTTATAAATCCCAAAATCATATCTAGGCCTGATTTTAAAAAATGACAAAATTTTAGCAACTATTGATACCACAGTTTCTGAATTGTAGATTGCTTGTGCTTAGGTAGCATTGAACACTTTATCCAACATTTAAGATAAACAGTTCTGAGATGTATCTTGTAGGACTTACCTTGGAAACATCTGGTGGGCTTGACCAGCAGCATTTACGAAGGCTTTCCAGGGCAAAGCTGCCCTCATCACAGCAGACCCTGCACACAGCCAGCTCACAGCTGTCTCCAAAGGTAGCTTTGGTCAAGGGCTTAGGCCTGTGGCAGGTCAAGCTCTTTATGTATTTAAATTCCTTGGCTATTCCTAGGCATCTTCACTGGAGTCCTTGGTCACAGGTCTTCCTCAGGCACCTGCACTGAGGCATCTGTAATGGGGAACAGGGTGAAATTCTGAAGAAACTTTTCCTTGATTGGATTCAGTACTCCACACCTTTTCACCCCTAGCCCTCTTCCCTCACATCACATCCTTTTGTTTGGATGGTCCTTCCCCAATGATGCCACCCCTACTTCTGTTTTCACCAGCTCCTCGAAGGGAAAAGAGAACAAGGAAAAGGAGGTGCTTTCTTCAACTTCAGGCTTCTGATTATAAAATCACAGTAAACGATTCAAGGCTCAACTCATTTTTGGCTGGTGACTTTAATTTGTACTCCAACACTGGCAGCTTAGTCCTCTCTCACAATGCAGCTGAGCTCCTAAAAACAAACAAACAAAAAATCACATAAAATATTGAATAGGATTTAGGAAAACGTCCAGGAGGTATAGAATCAGCAAAGCTGAATTCAAGGCCCCTCTAGACCTGAAAGGAATAGGGGAAGAAGTATTAACAAGATCCAAGAGAGCAGCCTCAAGTGGAGCAGAAGTTTTTACTTGAGTTGTCCTTCCCTTCAGAAAGCCAGCATAGAAATTGGAGACTTTGTGTCACTCTGACTACCCTGAATCTTCCAGATCCCATGCTGGTGTCTTCCAGTAGGCAAATGTGAGCAAAAGAGCAAGAGCAAATCCACTAACTCAGTCCCCCTGAACAGAAGGCAGCGAGGAGAAGGGCAGAAAGTGGATCTAAAAAGGCAACAGACACTATCTAGTAGTTATTGAAACTTCAAAGATCTTTGTTGAGGCACATAACATATAAAACCAATTGAGGGTCAATTCATTCCTCAAACTTTGTTTCTTATAGTGTAATAAAAGTAACATCTTTCTAACTCAAAAAATCAATATTGCAAATTTCCTTGTGAACAACTTTTGTTTATCTGTTTGGAATGTTCTACACTCAAATCACAGAAGAAATTCTTCTATTTTTGCTTCTTATTACTGTGCATTTTTCAAAACCCACTCTTTTGGAAAACTGTTCTGATTGTAGCAGAACACATTACTCCCTTTCTACTCTGTATTTGCAAAAGATGCAGTGGAATTTTTAGTCCCGTGGCTTGGACATATTGTTTCCTCTGGACGGAGGTCCTTACTCTCCTCATATGTCTATAGAGTTCTTGCTTTTTCACCTGAACCCTTGTTTTCCTGCAAAACCTCCTCTTTCCAAGCTAGTAAAAGGTATGATTCCTGCCCACATTTGTCAGAATTTAAACATGAAAACTGCCTCTATTAGAGATATTCTAATAGGAAAGGATTTCATGCCAAAAGTGGATGATCAAAAACTGATTGCCAATGCAGAAGGGGCGGGTCACTGGGGGTATCAATTAGCTGTCAGATTCACTGCTGGTTCTCAGAGAGGCAGCAAGGCTCAGGAACCATAGAAATTGCTGACAGAAGTTGGCACCCATTGCTTTGAGCAGATCCTAGGGGGCTGCTCAGAGACTGAGGGTAAGCCACCTTCTTGCCGTAGGAAGTCTGCAAAAATCACTTTCCAGTTTGTAGACCTTTGCTGAAACATATGTGCTTCAATTAGGTTTGTGGATTTTTCAAAATTTATATTACTTCGATATATTAAGGAACCTTACATCTTTTCACTTTTGTTGTTCAGATAATGTTAATTAATATTACATAAATACTTGATGAACTTTAATTTTTCCTTTGTAGTGCATGTTAAATATATACTGAATATAAGAATTATCATTGTAATTAACTTAATCTCTGTTAAAAAATATAAAAAAAATATTTTCTCTTCATCACCTACAATTCTATTTAATAGTCTAGCCTGACATCAGTATTCAAAAGAATCACTACCTGTTTTTAAAATTGAAGCTTGAGGACCAGAATGGCAGTATTTTAAATTCACCTAGTTTGTATTTCTATTAGATATGTCAGAATTAAATTTAAAGTAGGGAGATACTTTCTCAAATAGCATTAAATTATTTTTTTTAAAAAAGCATAACAGACTTATTTATTCCAAGTCCTAAAGTCAACACTTGGAAAATGACAGGCTATCTTTATTGGCCTCTAAACAATTAAATTGAAATAAAATAAATCTTCATTTTGGTTAAACTAAGCTGGTATATTTTGTTTTGTGACTTTTAGTACTATAACTCTTTTTTTTAAAAGAGAGAAGGACAGAGAGAGAGAGAGAGAGAGAAAGCGAGAGAGAATCAATTTTTATTAAGTTTTTCACATGGCTTTCGCTGCTCTAACACAGTGTGGGTGCTGAGGTTTGAACCTGTACCAGGCAAGCGCCTTAACTGCCGAGCCACCGCTCCAGCCAGTAGTATAGATCTTTAAAACAGATAAACTTACGGCCTGGTGTGGTGGCTCGGCAGTTACGGTGCTAGCACCTCATGCCCGAGTACACAGGTTCAACCCCCAGCACCCACCTACACAACTAAGTCTCAGAGCAATGAAAGCCAAGTGAAAAGCTCAATAAAAATTGATTCTCTCTCTCCCACTGTCCTCTCTTTTAAAAAAAAAGCAACTTAAAATTTCTAGAAACATTTTCTTTTATGTACTGTTAAATTTTGTTAATACTATGATTGAAATAGCTGTAGTTTTTTAAATACATTTTTCTACTGTTGTGCAGCTTAATTTTACAGTTGCATGAAAACTAAAATGCTTTTTTGTTTTTATTACTAGTATAATAATTCAGTTTTCTTTCCTATAAAAGTACAACATATCCTGTCTATAGTGTTTAATAACTCAATTGACCTTGAAAATCTCTTCTTTACAAAAATGAAACAATTTTACATATGCTTTGTGAAAATGGATATTCTTCATTAGTAAAACACATCACAAAAGTACATTAATGCAATAACAAATCTGACCTGATTTTTAGAAATATAGGAAACTTCTGAATAAATGTCCCAAGAAATGGGAGTCAATTGAACATGCTCATCTTCTTGGCAAGCATTTTAATAATACAATTTTCTCTTTTTCTCCATTCAAAGCTCTACTTCTCCTGACATTAAATTATCATTTTGGCTCACTGAAGTGTTTATGAATCAGCATTACTTTAAGTGAATCTATCTTCACTAACATTGCTTTTAAATCTAGAGAGTTTCAGAAAAATAATAGGTGAATGCGAATCAGGAGTTTCACAGATAAATTATTAATCCTACCCTTCATACAATGCTCTGCTTTTCCTCTTGAGTCCTTGATGGCTTCATGAGTGATGAAGTGCTCATGTATCTAAGTGTACTAGTCCAGAATAAATGCTACATTTATTTAAGATTTCTAAATACATAATGGATAAGGACAGAACAAGTAACTCTTAGCTTTTGAGAATTCAAGTGTAGAATAACTGGCTTGGTTCACTTGAAAAGAGAGCATACATTTCTAAATAAAAAAAAATTCTGAAGTAAATTTTATCATACTAGGGTTCAAATAATAAATGGAAATTCAAACATGTTAATATAATAACTGCATACCTATATTTCTTTTATTATCTTTCAGATTGTTAATATTTTATTGGAATTATACATGTAAGCATTTTGTTTCATTATCATAGAATACTGATGAGCCATGGTCAATGAGACTACATTTAATAATAATATATCATGTATTTCAAAAGAGCTAACAAAACTTATAAAGGATGTGATAACCTCCTTGATGTACCCACAGTATATTGTATGCACGTGTGAAGATATCACCTTATATCCTATGAGTGTATGCAATTATAATTTATCAATTAAAAAATAATTAAGGGAAGGATTTTTCCTTCTTAACTTGCTGTGGGTTGTGCTCTACCTCACTTGATGTTAAGGTTAATTGATTGGTTGTGGGTCACATTATAACACAAGTTTACCAGAAAAAGAAAATGAAGTTATTCCTTTATTTTTGTAAGAGAGTTTCTTTTAAAATGCTTTAAGTTGGGGCTGGAGTGGTGGCTCGGTGGTTATAACGTTTGCCTGGCATGTGCAAGTATGTGAGTTCAAACTCCAGCACCACGTTTACAACAAAGTGTATTCAGGGGTGAATAATCTCCTGAAGTTTGTGCTTATTTATTTATTTTATGTATAGTCTGTGTGTATCACTCATTTTGATGTAATTATTGCATATTTTATTGATGTTTGTGTTGTTTTCCTTTAAAATATGTATTGTTTTCTAAGCATAGTTATGTTTCTAAGCATAGTTATGTTTCTAAGATACTTTGATACTTATCGTTACTAATTTTGATCATGGCATATAAACCCATTCATATTTCCCATTTTTATGAATATACTTATTTCATTTTTACCACTGAATAGTTGCTGTTAATTTATTTTGAAAATTTTCATATTTTTAACAAATGTGGGGAACCTGCTACTAAACTCATATCATGAATCTACATGTAATATAATGTGTTAAAGGTAACGTAAAGACCAAGTAAGAAAAGAACAAATTTGATTATAATAACTGAAATGCCTTTAAAAATGAAAAAGGGGGCTGTAGCAGTGACTCAGCAGTTATGACGTTTGCCCGGCATGATCAGGGACGTGGGTTCAAACCCCAGCACCATATAACTACAAAGTGTTGGAGCAACAAAAGCAACATGAAAAAGTAATAATAAAATTGATACTCTTTCTCTCTTACTGTCCCTCTGTTTTTTTTTTTTACATTCATTTTTACATTACTGTTTTTTTTACATTCTCGGCTTATTTTCCTCATTTAATCCTTTAGATATCTAATATTTGCTCCCCAAAATTGCCATCTTTTTTATTCGTTCTTCATTTACTCTGTTCTATTTGAATATTTCTCAAGTTTTCTTTTGTGTCACGGATTTCATATTTAGCAATGAAATTTAGCCTTTTACTTTTTATGAATCAATACTAACTTGGTGTTTGAAGAGACAAATTATGCAATTTTCAAACGTTTCTGCTCATGCCACATTCGAGGTCTGTACTCAGGTCTACGAAGTACAGCAAGTGACTCTGCAGTAACCATCCCATCACTAGAGTGTGGCCAGTTTGCCAACCTGCAAAGTTTCCTTTATGAGATACTGACTTTTCCAAACTTCTGATCCCTAATCTTTTCTGGTTTCATTGTTATGGTTTGGATATGTACTGCCCCAAAAACACTTGTGTGGGAGATAATGCAAGAATGTTCAGAAGTGACATGATTAGAATATGAGAGGTGTAAGCTAATTGGTGGCTTAATTCACTGATATATGGATTAATCTGTTGGTATACTTAAGCAGGTAGGGTATCACTGGAGGAAGCAATCTTCTCTCTCTCCCTCTCCCTCTCTCTCTCTCTCTCTCTCTCTTTCTCTTTGATTGTCATATTTTGGGGCTGCTTTTCTCTTCCAGGTCCTTATACCATGATGTTCTGCATTTAAATTGGTTCCCAAATTGTGGAGTTAACCTACAATGGACTGAAGCTCTGCAACCCTGAGCCAAAAACTAACTTTTTTTCCTCAGGTGTGTGGGCCACAGCTGCCTAAAACACTCATATACTCTTTTATACTTGGATCATGTGGAAAACTAGAGCTCTATAAACTTCATGGGATTATGAATTCTGAGATCCAATTTGTTGTCCTGTCCTCAATATATTTTTCCTTTTATTTCTTTAAAGCTGTTTGAATTATAGAAGAAATTTAACTTTCAAAAGTATTGAATATTCTTTTCTTATGTACCAGGAACTGCACTTTGAGAGTGAAATGGTAACCAGAAGTAAATTCCCCCTCTTGTTCCTAAAAAAAACAAAATACACTCTGTAAGAGAGGAAGGAAGAGGGATGAAACAGAGATAGCACCATGGATGGTACGATGTTAATTCTCAGACAAGCATTCTGAAGGAAGCAACCATTTAAAAAAGACTGATAACTTGGGAGGCTGAAATTTTCTCTGAAAAAAAAATGACATTCAACCTGAACAATGCTTTCAAACATCAAATCAAGCTGCATGGCTCTTCGGTTGAAAAGTTAATGGGTTTCTGAGAAAAAAATATATTTTACCCTCTAAATTCAACTTTATAACCATGATAAGTTAGTAAAAATTCCTCCCAGACTCTGCCAGTGCTTTGAATTAAGTTGTTCAGAGCTGTGTGTATCCATCTTGCCAGGGTTTCCACAGATATTTCACCAGAGAGATTCAAAAGACTGTTCCAAGTGTTGTGTGTTCTGCAGTTTAGCTCCTGTTTTCATCAGTTTCTCGCTGTGGTGACTAAAAGACCTGACAAGAAGAATTTTAGGAGGAAAAGTTTATTTGGGGGCTCCAGAAATCCAAAATTATTTATTAACGGATGAAAAAGACATTTTGTTCTAATATGAGCCTGTGCTGCCTGGTTAATGTGAACTAAAGACTTTGTCATTTGACTGTGTATGATCCATGCATACATTCACAAGAGTGTGCTAAAGAAAATTGCAATCTCCTGCTCAATTTATAAAGTCTCTTAGGACATGTGTTAAAATAATGCTAATAACAATAAATATCATGATATTGATGATACTTTTAATAAAATTTATTGTGAATCAGGCACTATTTTTCTCCTAGAATGCAAAATTTATTCCACTGTATAACACTCTGCAATGGGTTGAGAGAAGATTTGAACCAACCTCCATGTTGTGAACCTGTGATCACATTATTTCTCATTGCCTTCTTAGGGAGTAAGCATATTCACAAATTATACCATATTTGATTAGAATTTACATTACTAATGAATACTCAGTTTTTCCCAGAGAAACAATTTGTATGTCATGTAGTCTGGTTCAAAACTACATGTCTAGATGACTCTTTTTAATTTTTTTATTTTTTTAAGTGAGAAGGACAGTGAGAAAGAGAGAATCATTTTATTTGGATTTCTATGTGGCCTTGGTTGCTCGGACACTTAGTTGTGTATGTGTTGCTGGGGTTTGAACCCATGTGCTCATGCCTGCCAGGCAAGTGCTGTAAATGCTGAGGCACCACTCCAACCCTAGATGATTCTTGAAATAGGGAAATTAGTAAAGAAGAAGGAGAGAAAAGAAGAAGCGTTTGCTATGGAGCTGCCATTTGAAAGGTGTGTGGTAAACACAGGGAAGGCAGAAGTGATAAAAGGATATCCAATGATGTTACGGTTTTAATGTGAGGTGTCCCCCAAAAGTTCATGAGTGACAGTCTGGGAAAGCTGAACTGAAATGACTGGTTATAAAAACCTTAACACAATCAGTGAGTTAGTCCCCGCGTAGGGATTAACTGAAAGCTATAGACTGGTGGAGTGTAGGTGGAGGAAGTGAGTCATTGGGGGTGCACCTTTAGGGTATATATTCTGTATCTGGCATGAAGTTCCTCTCTGCTGTGCTTCCTGATGTGATGTCTTGAGCTTTCTGCTCCCTGGAGCCAGGATGCCTCACATCAAGCCTGAGGATTGGAGCCTGCCTTCCATGGACTAGGACCTCTGAAACAGTGAACCCCTAAATAAACCTTTTCCTCCTAAAATTCTTCTTGTCAGGTCACTCAGTCACAACAACAAAAAAACTGAACAAAACAAATGATGAGCTATTGATAAGAAACTAGCTGATTCCACTGTGTTTGTGGTACTGTGCTTGGACCCCAGGGTCTCTCTCACCTTCTAGGTTAAATGTTCTACCACTGAACTATATCCCAGAACTCCACTTCTATTTTAATATGCTCATTATATGATTTATTATTACAGTTGAATTTTTATAACACCTATGGTCAATATTATTTCATACTGTTATAATTGTTGATTTTTATGTTTTGCGTAGGACTATGGGTGCATGTGTGTTTGTGTGTGATTTGCTATAGTTTTCAAATGCCCTGGCTTTTTCTTTAGAAAAGAAAATTTAAATTTATTCTCAAATTGACTGTCATATTATCTTTTTTATTAAGATATTTAGTTATTATACATCAAAAATATATTTAAAATAACAATATGATATGCATATATTCTTAAAGCAGATTTATCCCTATATCCTTCCCTATTATTCCTCCCTTTCCACTCCCCCACCTGCATCCTCACCCCTCCTTCCCAATGCATAGCTATAATTGCCCTAGATTATGTATTGTTACACCTTTGCTGGGTCTAATACACAAGATTGACTACCTTTCACACAGGCCTGGGTTTAGCTTCAGCCTCTACAAATGAGTGAAAACATTTGACCCTTGACTCTCTGGGTTTGGCTAACTTTGCTCAGCAAGATTTCTTCCACCACCAGACAGTGTTAGTACTTGTACCAAGAGTGAACAAAAAGTAGCCCCCTAAGTCATCTCCATTGTAATATTTGCAACTGTTTCAAAGTCATGTGAAGGTAAATGATTGCTGTAAATTGATTTGTAGCATTTTTATATGATGATACTTACCTCAAAAGAGGAGAAAAATGTATATGTAAAACAGAATGCATATTAAATGGGGGTTGGTTTTTAATATATTTGATTAACTCATTCTAAGAATATGGAGCATTGCCTGGATGACAGGGGGTGATCAATAAATAGTGATTGCCCAATTGGTAAAAGTACTTAAATATGGAAGCATATTAACTATGAAAATTTTAGAACAAAAACTTCAAAAGTGAGAAGAATTTAATAATTTAACTGTAGACATGAAAAACTGAGTTAAATTTAAAAGCCAAATTAAACCACCAGGTGAACTCTATTCCAGAACACTCCTGGAGACTTGAGGAAGGTTTGCCCAAGCAGGCCGGAGCAGCTTTTTATGTCCTGCTCCTGTCTGATATGGGAATTATGTTAGTGGTAAAAGCCATAAAATCCTCTATATTGAGAAGAGGAGAGAGTTACAGACATTTAATACACTGATTCAAGTTTTCACCTTTATTTTAATCAAATTCAGAAGGATATTAAAATTCCATCCTAAGTTTTTTCCATCAAAACATGCAAATTACCCTTTCAGGTCTTTAACTACGCTGAGATATAGGACCTAACAGGTTATGAAATGAAACATAATTATGGGCCAAGGGCATTTTTCTTTCAAAACCTTTATAACATAAAACTTTAAAATGTTTTATGACTCTTCTATGTAAGTAGCAACTAAACTTTTTTAAAGCAAAGTACTTTTTACAGATTATTTTAAAATTTCTAACTTTGTAAAAGTGAAGATAGAATCCTTTGTATTCAAAAGCCATTATTCACATAAACCACTTAGTCTCTTTGGCTTTATTGTATTTCTCAATCCACATTCATTTCTGATTGAGTTTTCTATTACTGCTGTAGATGATGGATGGATGTTGAATAGATAGATGATATATAAATACACAGATAGAAAATAAATATATATAGAGAGATATAGAGAGTTAATTGATGCTGCTTCTTAATATAAAATGGGTACTTTTATTTTAAATTATTGTTATGATTTTTCTGTTTAGCTCTCCACTTACCACATGTCCTCCAAAGTATCTCAGGGTATTCTTCGGCCAGTATGGATGAAATGAGAAAGTGAAGTGAGCTTAAGTATGGAATTAAATGTGTAGAAATACAGAACATATGTAATATTCAGCTCCAGCTAGTACAAAGTACTTTACTGGCCATGATTTTACTTTAAAAAGGATATGTTACATATGAACATGTTTTTCTTTAAAAATAATTATACACACACAAACACGTATTCACAGTTATATACAAACATGTATCTTTATCTCAAGTCTTCTTTCTTTTGTGTATCAACAGGCAAGTATAAAAGGCTATTCTTCATTATTTTTATTATCATTATTATTATTATTATTATTATTAGTAGTAGTAGTAGTAGTAGTAGCAGTATTGGATTGAACCCAAGGCACTTAAACAATGAGCCACATTCCCAGCCTTTGTTTTATATTTTATTTTGAGACAGATTTTTTGCTAAGTTACTCAGGGCCTCATGAAGCTGCTGAGCCTGGCTTTGAACTTGTGATCACCCTGCCTTAGCCTTCTGAGTTGCGGGGATTACAGGTATGCACCACCATGCCTGGCTGGATGACTATTATGAGATGCATTTATTTACAATCTACATTTTCTATGTTGAAATTACTCTGCTATC
Organism: Aplodontia rufa; assembly: GCA_004027875.1. Lineage (NCBI taxonomy): Eukaryota > Metazoa > Chordata > Mammalia > Rodentia > Aplodontiidae > Aplodontia > Aplodontia rufa. Next base: position 27,430 of record PVKS010010660.1, read on the forward strand.
TTTGACACCATGACCACAGGAGATATAATGTTCGGGGGGATGTATAGCAGATAGCTTTGTAAAATATTGGTAAGAAGAGGGAAAAATAAAATAAGCTGTATGGTACAATCAGAATGTACCTTCTAAATTCCTCTCTCTGGGATGTTCTCTAGCAAAATGGAGTCTCAAAAGGGTGAGTAAATTACAGTAATATTGAGGCCAGGAAAAGGAGACTTTTGATCAAGTCTTTCATAACCATTCTGGATAAAGATAACATTTTGTTCTACCTTTGCAAGCTTCCCCAAATTGTAAAATGTAATTACAGAAATGTGTCCATGGGGCAAAGTCATACTAAAAGTCTGAGGGATAACTTTCTGATCCTATACAAGAGCTTTAGCTCCAGATGGTGTGCGTGTCCAGTTGAAAGCTAATGACCATTTCTGAAGGTCCAGGGTAAGAACCAGATGCTGCAGTCAAGGTTGGTTGTACACAAATGAGCCCAGAAGCAGAACAGAGAACAAAGGACTCTAATGTTCAAGAACTGTCAATAGTTATGGTCCAGCAAATACTCTAGCAACTTGACTTAGATGAAAAAGAAGGAAGCATAAATTGCATTATGTATTTGTAGATTATAATCAACAGCACCACAAAGTAGAACATGACCTCATGGACATGTACCACTGTCTCCAATACCAGTTTCACCACCACGAAAGCAAAGCAAGTTCTGCCTGAGGAGAGGAAACAAGAGGATGAGGAGGATAAGTGTAAACTGAGATTTTCATATAAATTAGTACTTACATGCATATAAAATTATTGATTTACTGAACTGTATAAATTCAAAATGGATTAGCAAAGTTACATTCTACAAATAACAGAAAGAGGTACTGTTGAAGCACATATCTCCAACAGAATAAGAAAAAAAGATAAAAGAAATAATATTATCCCTGAAGATTTTAGTTTAATATTAGTTAAAATTCATTTTAGTAAACATGTATCTTGAGGAATGTATAAATTATAAAGTATCATAGTATTTTAGTTAGCTTTTTTGAAACTATGGCCGAAAGACCTCACACGGAAAATTTTAGAGGAAGAAAAGTTTATTTGTTGCTCAAAGTTGCAGAAGTCTCAGTTTGTAGAGAGTCTGCTCCATTGCTCTGGGCCTGAGGTGAGGCAGAATATTAGGGTAGAAGAGCTTGGAGGGAAAAAGCATTTCAAACAATTAGGAAGTAGAGAGAGCTTCGCTTACCAAGGACAAAATATAAACTCCAAGGACTTGCCCCTGTGACCAACCTCCTCCAGTCACACCCTACTGCCCTAAAGTTACAACCCAGTTAATCCATTCAAGTGGATCAATGTACTGATTAGGTTAAGGCCCTCATAACCCAGTCATTTAAATTCTAATCTTTCTTGTATTGTCTATACATGAGCTTTTAAAGGACACCTTATATTTAAACCATAATACATAGATATTCTAACAATACAAAAATAATAAATATTCTTCCAATAAGGTTAATCCAACTAATTCACATCCCTGTGGTGTTGCTTGGGCGTTAGAATTGTCCAATTAATTTTTTAGCTCCACATCAAGTAGAAACTTTATTTAAGAAGACTAAGGGAGATGAGAATACTCAAAACTCACAAATACAAACATCTTAAAATCAGACATTAAAGGGCCTTTCTTTTCTAAGAAGTAAATAGGGTTAGCATGAAATTTGTGGGAAACTAGGGCAAAAGAATCAGCATAGGCAGATGGCATGGAAGTGACATTTTAACCAGAACGCTTTACCACAAAACCACCTGATTCTTGGAATGAGCCATTAAATGAGGTTATATTTAACCTTAGTACTTGATTAAAAACTTAAATACAAAACAAAATTCATGAACCAGTGGGGAGAAGAAAAGTCTGACTGATGTCTTGGTCAAACCAAGTCAAAGGGTGAGTGATAAACAATTGTGAGTTCTTGGACAGAATATGAATCCATTATTTTGGAGAAAAAAAATATATATATACATATGAAAATAAATGCAGATATGGTTTTATATATACCAGGTAGTGGTATGTATAGTTTCTAGCTCTGTCAACTGAGTAGGCCTAGTGGTTATGATGTCCTAAACCAATGAACATATATAACACCCAGATTTCAGTTTCTAAATACTAATCTCCAGTGAAGGAATGAGGCTCTTTGAAAAAATGGCTAATTTCATATTTGGATCAAAAAAATAATAATATATATCAACATAAACCTGGAAATAGTTATGGTATACACAAGTAACCAATTGCTCAATGTTGGCTTCATACTGAAAATCCGTCTTTAAGGTGCTTCCAACAATGAAATAAGAGATAATTTAAGCTAAAAATAGAAATGAGTTATGATTATTAAGTTGTAGGTTCATAAATCCATAATGATAAAAAAATCAGTGATTGAATGAACAAACAAGTAGGGTTAAAGGGAATTCTTCTTTTGATTGAATTCTATGTAATAAATATAATAAGAATGATGTCAATACAAGTATTGCCATTAGGAAAACCCCATGGCAATAATGTAGACAATAATTATTGATATATAATAAAACTTGAGGCAAAAGCATAATGAAGAAGAGAACATTTACATAATTTCAAATTAGTTTAACTCCCTGAAAGCTAATTATTCACCATAATGTGTAAAAGAATAACTTTACTGGGAAGAAATTAGGCAGAAATTATTAACTAAATTGGACAGAACACTCATTTTTCATTCTATTTTGGGTATAAGCCAAATAGGATTAAATAAAATTTTAGTAATATATCTTTATTTGTATTGACCATTTAAATTTATTCATAGCAGCTTATATTCTTCATTTTTATCTTGCTTTCATTTTAAGTATTTTCTTATTTGCCTTCAACATTTTCTCAATATATCATTTTTTCCTACTGATATGAATATTTATAATTGATTATACATTTACATTATGCTATTGATTAGGCTTTTTGATACATGAGATGTGCAAGGTTTTTCCTCAGAGACAGACATTTGACCAAATGCTACCAAATTTTCAAGTGACAATGACAATCTATGTCAAAATAGTACTATATTGACTGCTATTTCAGGCATTCAGTAGCAGCAAGCAGAGGAAAATAGGACTCTTATGCATCTCAAAAGGCTTGGAATCTGGAGTAGCTGGCCTCCAGAATATGAGAAAGTGCCATAGCTGTTTGGACTTAAAAGTGATATTTTTTTCTCTTTTGGTCTCAAACCAGTTTGGGAAATTATTCATATCAGTCTATGGAACTAGGGATGAAGTCCCCATTGATACAGGCTCATAACTGGAGATCTTATAATGAAGCAGGTATAGGAGAGGGAGTGGTTAATATGCCTTAGAGCAATTAAAATGAGAGCCATGGGAGTTATTTCCTAGGGAAAATGACAGTTTCCTAAGGATCCACTATTTTTCTTCCTAGAAGGATAAGAACATCTTTCCCTGTAATCTGAAAAAAATATGAACTGGCAAAACCAAGAGTCCGTGGGATAGGGCCTGAGAATGATAGAGCAATTGTCCATTTCACTAACCCTTCCAAAGTTCCTGGGTTAATTCCCACATATGCAACATGGAAAGTGGCTGGGTGGGTTCTGTCTTGTAAATTTGAGGAATGAAATCCATGGACACAGGATCAAACTCATCAAAGTTAAAAGATTTAGAGTGGTGGAGAGAAAGGAAAACTCCTGGAGAGGGAGTGTTCTCAAGAATGGAAAGTCCAGCTTGCATGAGACCAGGCATTATTACCGAAGAGCTGGTGTATTTAGGAAAGCACCCCAAGCGGGTGTCTTGTGGAAGTTTTGGTGGAGTTTGGCCCATGTGGGATGAAATGGATTGAGGAGGGTCCCCAGGAATTCTGACAGAAAGACCAAAATCAAGGGGCATCCACACAAGAGTTTGGTTTCTCTGGGGTTATTCCTGGAACAACCAATGGAATGACTGGCAATTGATGGGCATCCACAAAGAATGCAATTTGTTAACCACCCAGTGATGGTTGGTGGTTTCTTTCACCTAGTGCTAGGATTTTTCTGGAAGAACAGTATCTCTGGAGAGAGAAACTGTGGCAGGGATTGCAGTGAATCCAGAGAGTCAGAGGGGGTTAGTCACTCAATAAGCACAGGATTATTGGGGAGAAACCTGTGGAGGGAACCCAGTGGAGCCTGAAACCCATCTTCTGCTTACAACCTTGGGTAGATACCAGAGCCATGGGGGAATAAAGGGATTAGGGCATTGCTAGGGAGTTGTCAAGGAAGAGTCCTTGCTTATGATGGAGTATTTAGGGTTTCTTTGCATGATGGTCAAGTGTTGTCTGGTGTTTAGGGGCCAGTGAGTTAGAGTAACCATGAAGTGCCCCAATCTACATGTTGGATAAGTTTCAAAACAGCATTATCTATGTCAAGTTCTATCTCACCCTGTTTTGGGGGAGTAGAAAGCAGATACTTAGCATCTTTAATATAAAGCTAACGGAGGATTTAAAGCTAAAAATCTTCCAAAAATACCTCAAGTATTCCCTGAGTGTAATAAAACTGTTTCCCAAAAGGATTTAAAATATTTATTCAATTCCTGGTTTGCTCTCCACCCCACCCAGAATGCTATTTTTAAGTATGTTTTAACATACTTAAAAATAAATAAGTTGCTTTTTCTCCTGCACTTTCATGTGTGTATAGATTTTTATGATCATTCTTTGGCATGCCCCACTTATTTGGTAATCACAAGAAAGAAGTTGAAAGTAAAATCCACACTTTAAATTTATCATTTGGAATCAAGGTAGCCTAATGATGATATTAATAAGGATAGTTTATAAAGTGCTTTAGAGATCTTGAATATTTACTTCAATATTTTAAGACAGATATACGAAAAGAAGAAACCAGCCTTGAATAAATGACATGAACTCATTAATGTCTTAAAGGTAAACACCGTTAAGAAGGGAAACATGCCTTGATTCAGTGTCTTGTTATTTCAAACTCAGAAGTGTTACCCAAAACTGTGCTTCCCTTCCAAATCACTCAATAAAAATAAGTTGGAGTTTTCTTCTTCCAACTGTCTAATTTATTCAAGAAATTATTCGATTGAACATGACTATTGGGGTTGGGGATTTAGCTCAGTGGCAGAGCACTTGCCTAGCATGTGCAAGGCCCCGAGTTCGGTCCCCAGCCCTAAAAAAAATAAAAATAAATAAATTAAAAAAAATGACTATTATATTATAAACCCAATTCTGCTTCTACTGATGATGTATAGTACATGCTGTCACCGATATGATAGTACATATAAGATTTCTTTGCCCCAGAGTAAATCTTTTTTATTCTTCTTCTCAGGAAGGAATATTGCCCAAGGGCAACAAACCCTTAAGCATTACTGTTCTTCTGAGTTCACAAAGCATTATTGGTTTCCTTCTCTTCAGATATAAGGAATATGCTCATAGGAAGAGGATCACAAAAACAAAAATCACCTCTTGAGATTCTCTGTATATTTTAAGGGTGAAGTTATATCTCTTTTGTGAAATTTTGAATTTTAAGTGTGGAAAAGATAATGGTAAATTTCATAGGTACCACTTAAGGCAGATAATGTGTCTGTCTGAAATGGCATGATAAATCAGATGACTCAGGGTGCCTTTCTTGATTTAAAATTACATTGAGAGAATGATAATAGGTGGTTTTCTAAGAAATGGCCATAGTAAGATAAGTCACAATCTGTACTGAAAGCATATCTTCGGAGGAGACCTGAAGTCTGTGGAGTGATTTGGGAGATAATTCTGTATGCTGAAAAGGGGCAAATGCACTCAGATCCTCTCTATTATAAGATTTAGTGAGAGAAACAAAGAAGTTAAGAATAGTGATACATTTTTTTTAAGTAAAAATGGCCAAATCCAGTGCTATTGAAACTGCCAGAAGGATGCAATCTTAATTTCCTTGTATGGGACCCAAGGATTAGTGCATTATTTTTCCCCTACAAATTTACACTGTGAAATAACAAGTAAAAGTCTTCCACATAAGCTCCAGGAAACTTCCCAACATTTTACATATGAGTAGACCTATCCTTATTATACTTTCTTCTAGATAGCCTCTAGAATTATCTTCTGATGTGAGAAACATAACGGTATACCCTGTAAACCACATTTAATTATACACAATTTTAATACAAATTTCACTAACAATTTAATCTATATAGAACTACCTCATAAGCAAAATTGTGTGGGCATTTGTGTTTCAAAATAAATAAATCGAAAGATACTAAAAAAAAAGAAGAATAGTAATGGAATAGGATGGCCTTAAGCAGGAGCTATTGGACACTAAATTTCATATAAATGAAGAGCATATAAAGAGGAATAAAACTGTATGTATGATCAGAGGAAAAATTAATATAGTAACTGGAAGAAAAAGCTATACCTACTTCTCAAGCAATGATAAGTACATTTTTTCTATTGGGAATCATTGGGGTCTGAATGATTTACCAAATCTCCTTAGGATAGGTGTTCTTTATTTCCCCAGATATGTATGTCCTTAGATAAATACAAGCATTATTCAATAGTACAAGAAGAGTTACATATAAAATATAAACAAAAGGATAATAATAAAAAATGTAAACTTACTCATAAGAATGTAAAGTGTTCCTCAAGAACAGGAGATTTTAGTTACTAAATAAGATATGGTGCATGTCAACTACAAAGACACAGAAATCATTATACCCATAATCAGCTGGATAGATTTCCCTCCCAGGGGACATTTGATAATATTTAGAGAATTGTTTCTAAATCACCACAGGGGTGGTGTTTCAGTCAACTTTTTTGCTTCTAAGACTAAAAGACCTAACGGGACTAATTTTAAAGGAGGGAGAGTTTGTTTGAGAGTTCATCATTTCAGAGGTCTCAGGTCATAGCAGGCTTCTTCACCCTTGAAGCTTGAGGTGAGGAAGAACATCATGGTGGAAGAGTGTGCTGGAGGAAAGGGACTCGGGGCATTGCTTCAGGAAAGAGAGAGAAGGGGGATAGAAAGAGGGAGATCTGTTCATCAAAAACAAAATATATTCTCCAAAGGCATGTCCCCATTGACCCACCTCCTAAACCTATACCCTACTTGCCTTCAGTTACCAGTTATTTAATCCCTATTAGGAGAGTAATTAAACTGATTGGATTACCACTCTTATAACTCAATCATTTCACCTCTAAGTTTTCTTGCATTGTCTCACACATGAGCTTTTGGGGGACATCTCATACCCTCATATCTAAACCATAACAGGTGGCATAGTGCTCTGACATTCATGAGTAGAGTTCAGAGTTTTTCCTAAATATCCTACAATGCACAAGATGGCTACCCCACAAAAAAGAATTATGTAGCATAACAGTAGCACCAGTGTTGAGAAAAACTAATATGAACTAAGGTAAAATAGTTTACACCATACTAAAACTTCTTTTAGTTGATATAATTCTATTTCAAATAAATTATTGCTCTTAACTGCATCTTTCCTTTGGAAATATAATCTTTTTACTTGAAAGCATCAAAACTAAACAAGTAAACCCCCAGAACTTAAGTGGTATTTGAGTATTTTGTTTTAAACAATTGTACTCTTTATGTAAGAAAAATAATGATTTAAGAAATTTCTTTGAAATTTCTTCTTGCTATATTGCTGATATAAGTGTAAGGAATAGGCAGAAATGGTTATATGCAGACACAGAGAAATTAAAGAAGTGATGAAATTGCAGAGTCCAGTTAGTCATGATCATTATAAAGCAAAATGTCCAAAGCCTATTTTATAGAAGCTCTCTTGCATCTAAATGTGAAAAATTTCAGCTTTCATGCAGATTGATTATATCCATTCAGTAACTGACTCTTTGCATCTTAATGCTTAATAGTAATATATTACATACATATAAATTTTATACATGGACAGATAAATGTTTACCCAGTATGATGTCATCCCCAGAGAGCAACATATTTTCTTTCCTAACAGAGGAAATCATCTAGCTATCTTTCCATAGTCATTAGACTCTGTTGGAAATGTGAACATGCTAAAGCAAAACAGCATACTCCCTTCAGACAGTCATTAACATTATCATAGGAATTAATGCCAGAACTTTTACAAATTCACACAGGGTTAAAATTCATGTTTCCTTGAGGTTGAGGAACAAACAGGACAATTCAGAACAGAGGATTCACACCTCAGTAGGAAACTTGGATATGAAAGAAGATACAGGAAAACAAAAGCTTTAAAACTATGATAGGAAAGCATAACCCATTTAACACTTCATAATTTGTATGAAGTCTTCACCAAAAGAGTTCAAATGTATTAATTAACGATATACTTATTTTTTATTTCAAAAATCTAGTACGGTAATATGACATTGCACATATGTGGAAACTGAGGCCTGACCACTCATCAGGTGTCTAGGATCACGTAGCTAGTCATGACAGAATGGGGGGATATATATACCATACGTAATTTTTAAAATAGGTCTTTCAGAATACATTCATGAAAATTATATGAATTAATTTTACTAAGTGCTCATAAAGTAAGGAAAATTAGCATTTATTAAATATTGGTATGCTAAACACTGTGGTAGTGACTTTAAATAAATTATTTCATTTGTAATATTAGCCACATTCGTTTATTGGGGATGTACATAAGAATAAACACCAGAATTTAAACAAATACCTATGACTTAAATAAAAGAGGCTTGTTTTTCTGGTATTAAGAATGTCAAGTTCTACAACCAGTTAAAGTATTTGTTGACTAAGTCCCTGAAAATTATACCAAAAATACCTTCTTCATAAAACAAGGCCAAGTCTACTACGTATTATAGGAAAAACTATTATTTTCAAAATATCTTAGCAGTTATGGAAGAATAGGGAGGCCACAAACAGGACAGTTACGGGATTTGGGGTGTTGGGTATAAATGAGTTTTTCTGTGTAGGACCTTCTTGAGAATGGGTAAAATTTAAGTTGTAAACTTTAGGGTTGGTGAACAAGGAGAGGAGGAATAGCCAGATGGTTTTTTGTTATTGTTTTCCATTCTTGCTATTGTTTAAGTCTATCCTTTTAAAAAAGGGTTTTCCAGAAATCTTACATTTTGCTTTTACCTCATTAGTCACAACTAAGTCTCATGACTAGTCTACCTGAAAGTGCTGGAAAGGTAAATCATTAGGCTTTACAACCACAATATCCCAGGAAGAAAGTGTAAAGATGTGAATTGATTTTCTGTTGGAAAAGTAGGGCATGGGTTACAAAGCTTAATTTATCTGAACACTCTCCTAGCTGGCACAGTTACTATTATCAGTAGGGCATCATATTGACCTGTGTGTTTTCCCAGGCTCTCTGTAGTGGTATCTATGTATCACTTCATGTAGCTTCACACTAACCCTTTTAGTGGAAATTAGCTTTGTTCCCCCTACAGAGGGAGAAAGTGAAGGTAATTAAGTTCCTCAAGAACTCAGAGCTGCTAAGTATTGAAATGGGATTTAGTATCCAGAACTAGTTTACTCTAATGTGTGTGCTGTTATCATACCACTTCTTCTGATATAAAAATGTAACATTCAAGTGTAATGTACATATTCATTTTGATTCGCTATTCATGATTGATTATTTAAAATCTAGTTAGAAATTCCTATAATCAGCTAATATATCGATTTTTTCTAAGTATTCCAAGTATGTCTTTTACATGATAGTCTGGCTTTAACAATAAAAAAAATTCCACCTCTGTGGAATAGAGAACTGTAGCATTTTTTTTCATGCACAGCATGCTAACAAGTCTGCTTTCATTGGCAACTGTTATCACTCAAGGACATGTATTTAAAATAATTCAGTAATTGCATCTTATAAGTTGTATATTCAAAAATGATTTTTAAAACTCATCTCAAAACTAGGAAGCATGAATTTTTTTGATTCTCATATAGTATACCCACAGCTGATGATTTTCAATAGTAATCTCAGTAGCATTATATGTTTAATGTAATCATTTCCAATGAACTATGCTGCAACTATGCTGTTTACTTTGTAAAATCAACTGATTGAAAGTTGGAGACATGGTGTTGCCTGTTACATTTTCTGAGGCTATTATGAAAACATAGTTTCTTATCTGTTCAGAAAATGGTTAAACCAAAAACCAAGTAATCTTACAGCAACAAAATATTTATTAAAGTCAGTGGCTTTCAGACTTTTAAAATAATTATTACTTCTCAGACTACAGATTGTAACTCAGCATTGAGAGTCTGACCTGACCTTATAGATTTGTTGAGGTGAGATCACATGGTGAATATGAATGCTCACTTGCATTAGACAGAATACTTAAAAATTAGACAAAACGCATTACTCCCACACAGAAATGGACTTTTTCATACATGGGGCATGCAGCTGTTGGCACAAGAGGTGACTTGACAGGTGTTTAGAAAAGTTGTTATCAACAAAGCAATAACAAAAGAGAAAGAAACAAACAGAAGATAATGATCTGTCTCTGTGTTTGAAATCCTAAATAAATGCTTTAAAATGAAGGATATGAGATCTCAATAAACATAAACTATCATTTCCAAAGTATGTATTATGCCCTAAGTTATTAATCAGCTATTAGCTATTGTATATTTGATTGTTTATCTTATCACTGAACAAGTATCATAAAGGATTAATGCTAAGGCAAATATGGGTATAATCCTTTTTTTTAATGTTGCTATTTGTAATCTGTTATAGAATTGGTGATTGGAGAGAAGGATTAGCACATCAGAAAGCCTGCCATGTCTCTAGGAACGTTTGAGCAGATAGTGATGCGCACTAGCAACTCTATCATACTTTCCGGTTCGTTCTGAACTATTTCGTTAGTAGTGATGATGAAAAACATCCAAAAAAATAAAAAACCTATTAGCAAATTGAAAGGATATGAATAGGGAAAGAATAGCTCAAAGTATCTGTTTGTTGATGACATGATTCTATAGTTAAAAGACCTAAAACATTCCCCCAGAAGACTTCTAGAACTCATAAATGAATTCTGTAAGGTAGCAATACATAAAATTAACATCAATAAACCAACTGCATTCTTATATTCCAATGATGAACTTGATGAGAAAGAAATTAGGAAAATGGTCACATTCACAAAAAAATACCTGGGAATCAATTAAACAAAAGAGGTGAAGGACTTCTACAATGCAAACTAGAGAACACTAAAGAAAGAAAATGAAGACTAGATGGTGAAAAGACTTCCCATGTTCTTAGACAGGCAGAATTAATATTGTCAAAATGGCTGCATTATCAAAAGCACTGTACAGATTCAATGCAATATCCTTCAAAACTTCAACGATTTTCTTCAAAAAATTAGAAAAAGGAGTCATTAAATTCCTTTGAAAATAAATAAGTTATCCAGAATAGACAAAGCAATCAACAGAAAGAAAAATGAAGCAAGAAGCATCACAACACCAGACCTCAAATTATACTACAGAGCTATAGTAACTAAAACAACATGGTACTGGCACTAAAACAGGCATGTAGATTAATGGAATAGAATAAAATACACAGAGAGAGGAACAAAGCCACATAAATGCAATTACCTCATACTAGACAAAGGTGCCAAAAACATAAGTTGGAGAAAAAAAAAAGTTTCTTTAACCAATTGTGCTGGGAAAACCAGAAATCCATATGTAATAGACTGAAATTTAACCCCTATTTTTTGCTATGCGCAATACTCAATGCAAAGTGGATCAAACACAGGAATTAGGCCATAATCCCTGCACCCACTAGAAAAATAGGCTCAACACTCCAACTTGTCTGAGGATCCATGACTTCCTTAATAATACCCTGAAAATGCAAGCAGTAAAGTTAAATATCAATAAATGGGATGATATTTAAACTGAAATGTTTCTTCACAGAAAGGAAACAATCAAGAGTGTGAAGAGAGAGCCTACATAAATGAGAGAAAATTTTTGCCAACTGAACCTCAGGATACTAATAGCCAGGATACACCAAGAACCAAAAAAAAAATTGATCACCAAATTAAATAAACAACCTAATCAATAAATGGGCAAAAGAACAAGCAGGCTCTTCTCAAGTGAAGAAATACAATTGGTCAAGAAATATATGAAAAAAAAAATGTTCAACATCCCTAGCAATTAGAGAAGTGCAAATTAAAGCTACACTGAGATTTCATTTCACTCCAGTCAGAATGGTAATTATCAAGAATATGAACAGCAATAAATTTGGTGAGGATGTGGGGAAAAGGATACACTTATACATTGTTAGTGGGACTGCAAATTGGTGCAACCACTCTGGAAAGCAGTATCTTGATTCTTCAAAAGACTAGGAATGGAACCACTATTTGACCCAACTATGGCATGCCCCAGGAATATAGCCAAAGGATTTAAAATCAGCATACTATGGTGATGCAGCCCCATTGATGTTTACAGCAGCCCAATTCACAATATCTCAGCTATTTATCTGTCCCTTGACAGATAAATGAATAAAGAAAAGTGGTATATACACACAATGTGGTATTACTCAGTCATGAGGAAGAATGACTTCATGGCATTTGGATGCCATAAAGGATGAATGGAACTGGAAGATATCATGCTAAGTGAGATTAACCAGTCTCAAAAACTCAAAGGTCGAATGTTTTCTTCAATATGTAGAAGCTAATCCAAAATAAGGAAAAGATAAAAGAAATAGACAAAAGGGGAAAGAAAGGGAGTTAAGAAAGTTGGGATAGGGAAAGTTCATAGAATGAATGAGACTTAACTTTTTTTGTGTATGTATGTGTGTATGTGAGTGTTATATATATATGCATATATATACATATATATATGCATATTTATATATGCATATATATATAGTGAATCTCATCATCATGTAAATGAACAAGACACTAATTTAAAAAAAATTATTAGTGAATAACAAAAATATCAGTAGAGTATTGGAAAGAGACAGACTGGGAGGAAGGGAGAGAAAGGGGAAATACTGGGGACTGAATTAGAAAAAGTTATAACTCCAAGCTTTTTTAATGATGTCATTTATATTCTATTGTCATGCATATCTAAAAAGAACCGATGGAAAATGGGGGGCAGGAAAAAAAGCCTTCTTGCAAGAACAATAAATTTCTTTCCTAAATTTTTGCTCTTAAAGCATAATCCTGCTGAAGCTTGCATTTCTGCCTTCCTGACTGCCTTCTTTTCTTTCCGCCTTCACTACATCCTTCCTAAAGAGTTAGTTCTAAAAGTCATTAGCTAGGGCCAAACATGGTGCAGTCTACCTGTGCTCCAGGTTACAAAGCACAGAGCCCCAGAGATCCAAGGAGGCTGCCTGGCTAATGTGGTGGTGACAGGAGTCCAGGAGACCACATGATATTCCAGAGCCCAAAGGATACTGCCTGTCACTGCCTACAGGGATAGGAAGGGCACCTGCATGGGAGGAACTGCAGTGGGGCTTATATTTGGGTGCATGCCAGATGGACTTGTTATATAAGTAAAGGTATTATGTATGATGAGAACCAAGTTTCTCTGTCAAATAAGATGTAGAAGGGGGGGAATTAGAATGATTTCTGTGATGTTGAATTATAATTTGAGATAACAGTGTGAACTTTTGATTTTGAATACATAGAAATAGACGTAATATATATATGAGAAGAATAAGTCTATTCTTTCCCTTGGTCTCCTGAATATCAATGAAAGCCTAGGAACAGCAGTGACTCAATCACAGTACAAGTGGAGTCCACATTTTAGTTTCAAATATGTTAACAAGAAGAGCTCTTTGGAGAAAACGCTGATTCCAAAGCTGGGAAAGGGAAGGTGTAAATAAGAGGAGCATATGATCTCTTATTAAGCTGAAGACTAAGGCATTTCTCAAAGAAAAATTAAGATGAGTCAAAAGGAACACAAAGCCAGCTTGAGAGGCCTCCCACAGAGAGGATGATCTGATCAGTAAGACAATAATAGTAATTGTTTATAATCAGCTAAATAAAATAGGATCCTACAACATCTTTTAAACAAATATATTAATTCATTAGAAGAGGAGAAAGCCTTTCCTTAAACTATACACCAGCGAAAAAATATAGAAGCAAAGATGGAATGAAGCATTCTCCATGTGGCTACCATCACAATGATGATTAATCTATCCAAGAAACACAAATAGATGTTAAACTAATGGGTGAAAGTTTGATGAGGAATGGAATAGTCTTAAATTATCTTTGAAAAAGAAAATAGAATATGTAATATACGGTGGAGAAACTCGATAGAGAACACTTTATCCAGATTAAGTCATAAGGAGAGATGAACTGAAATTGTGTATTATCTGTTACAATGGAATTAAAAGAATATAACATCATTTCTGTGCTAGTCCTATGAAAAATGTATGATTTCAGTTTTGAAATGAGAATGTATCTGATAAATGCAATCTGAGAAAATTTGCTCTATAGTGTTGAAATATCACAGTAATAAGAGTCTAAGCATCTGCTTCAGAAATAAAAAATAAACACACATACCTAAAAATTTATGGCAAATAAATGTAAGACATGATACTCCCCTGATTCCTTTAACCATTGAGGACATTATTGAGAAATCTGGCAAAACCCAAATGCAGTCTCTGGATTAAATAGTAACAATGTGTTAATTACCTGATTTAATTGCTTCATTTGTGGCTATGCAAGAAAATCTTGTTAGTAGTTGACAGGAATTTTAGATTCACTTGTGGGGGGATCATCATCAAGGCAGATAACTCTTAAGTTTCAAGAACAAAAATACTCTTTAGGATTATTTTTCAATTAATACATTTGTAATTGTATCAAAATAAAAGGAAATAAATTTTTAAGATGCATGATTTCACATAGAATTTGATCCAATGCAAAATATGTTTATTTTCAATTCAAACTTCTCTTGGAAGTAAAGGAGAACAAAGCTACTAAAAATGATTGCATAATTCTTTCTTTAGGAGGCTAAGCATATGTGCAGGAAGCTTCAAAGGAGTTCTCATTTGAAAAAATGTTTAAAATGTCTATTTATAAATTACTCTAATATTATATCTACCAACTACTGGTAACCTTCTAGCTTCTAAAATTAATTTATTTTCCCATTACTCTTTTCTTATCTTGGCTGAAATCCATGTTTTCATTTCTCTTCAGGCTTTTTAAAGAGAAGTATTGTTCATTGGATTCTCTTTCAAATTATTTCTCTTCTATCTCATGGGACAAGTTTTAACAAGGGTAAATTTGCTTACATAAGTTTTAGTGTAGTTAATAGCTTAGATTGCAGGAAAAAAAGATAAAACAAAAAAATTCACTTTCCTAATAAAAATTGATATAAAATACTAAATAATTCAAGCTGCTAAGAATCCAGATTAAAATTGCAGCAAAATTTTAAGTATTTATAACACATTGTAGTCCATCTAAGTATTATCACCAATCTGACCTTGAATGATTCAGGATCCAATAAAATATATGAGAACTTTAGATGAAAAAATGGTAAATGTTGTTTCTGTATCATGTTACCTTCCTACTGGAATTACTTTAAAATGTGTTTTTGAAGTTGAGTGCTGCTTTTGTGCAAATTGGAAATTAAAATATTTTGCCCTGCCATCCATCCTGCCTGTCTTCTAGAAGCATGAGACTTACATTATATTGTAAAACTCTGTTGGACTGAGCTAACTTACAGCTGTTTGCTCAATTGTATCAAATGACTTATTTTGTGTGCACTATGACAAATACATGATTAATTCTCTTTCTGTATAGGAACTTCTCAGCTTGTGTGCCTGTGAAGGGAAAGGTGCCTTTGAGGATGAATGAGTAGAGTTCTATAGAGACAAATAGTCTTGAGGGCAGCAGGTTAACCCACTCAATCTGCAGTGAAGCGAGGCTTCCCTGGAGATGGTCCAAAAAGCCAAGAAATGAAAATAAGGAAGCTTTTAATTTTTATGTTCAAACTCAGAAAGGTCAATGTTTACTTTTTTCCATTATTTTGAGATGTGCGTGACCTGAACAGCAATAGTCATCTTACTATAGTTCGTATACAAGTTTTACCAAATTCAAGAAGGAAATCTTGTAAGCACTTGTGGTCACAGTTTTCTCACCTGTTCTTAGAACATTTTACTTCTTTCTTCTTCCCTCTAAATAATTTTAAGGCATGATTGTTAAGGGAAAAAACTATAAATACATTAACTATACTCAACAGATGTCTTTCTCAGTGAACAATATTTGTGATGGAATTTATCATCATGACTTGCAGGTGTTATATAATTACAAATGTTGACATGATTTCATGTGTGATGTGTGTTTTATGGAAACATATTAAAAGTTAACTGGGACTTTCTCTGGGAATAAGTTTAGCATTTCAGAAAAAGTACACATTTCAGAATAGGAGACCTGAACATAACATGCTGTCAGAATATCCTTTTGTGGAAGTAGACAGAGTCTTAGGAATTGATATGGTCTCTTTATTAACCAGTGCTACGTAAAGCAGTAAACCTGCTACTCCTTGGATCTCATCCAGAAGGCTCCCAAATTCCACAGACTGCTGAACTTCAGGAATCATATGAGGAAATCCATTCTTTCCCGGGCATGCTTGCCTGCAGCTAGCTGTGCAGATGTCCCCTATGTGTTTTCCAGTTCAGTATCAATGTAAAGAAAACATCCTTGGAAAGGCTCCATACTCCAGTTTTTAGACTGGGATAAAATTTTCTTTTCTATTTAGCTCATTTAGAATAATGCAGACCAGACTTTTGGCAACTTACCTAATTTTCTTTTCCTCATCTTTAAAATGGGAATAATCAAATTCACTTTTCAGAATTGTACAATTTAAAT
This sequence comes from Aplodontia rufa, assembly GCA_004027875.1. NCBI lineage: Eukaryota > Metazoa > Chordata > Mammalia > Rodentia > Aplodontiidae > Aplodontia > Aplodontia rufa. The sequence continues at coordinate 44,177 of PVKS010010660.1, forward strand.
ACAGTGAAACAAACATTTTTATATTTTAAAATTGAACCAATTACATAGGGTCTTACTGCCCTTGGCTACATTTTTTTAAGGTATATTGTGAATTTCATTAAATGGTAATTTAATTTTTATGCTCGGTTGAACTGAGAAAGTCCTTAACTGGGGAAAAACTCTGAAACGTACATTTTTTTGCAAACATTTCAAATTGAAGTTTACAGTAATCAACTTTCCATAGAATTTGACTCTAAACTCCCTACATTCTCTCTGTTGGTTTTGCCCCCTTTTACTTGTTTCTAAAACCTTTTGACTTCTGAGGGCATGACAACATCCTATAATGACAAGTTCCTGTTTTTGCTCTTAATAATATACTAGATCCAAGGGGCCATCACTGGCAATACAACACATTGTTATCAAAGATGACATTAATTCAAATAAGCAGCACAGAAAAATAAATACTGTATGTTCTTGATCATATTTGGAAAACAAAAAAAATTGATTTCTTGCAAGTATAGAGCAGAATAGTGTTTACTAGAGTTTGGGAAGCATAGAGCAAAGGGGACAAAGGCAAGTTGGATAACAGTACCAAACAAATACAGTCACATAATAGGAATTAATTGTAACATTCCATAGCACAGTATAGTAACCACAGTTTAAAACAATCGTTTTAATTTTTTAAAAGGAAGAGCAAGTGTTCAAAATTTCCCATCACAGAGAAATGATTAATGATTTTAGGAGATGGAGATGCAATTTACCCAGATTTCACTATAGCATATTGTATACATGTATAGAATGATACAATTGTGTCTTATAATCTGTACAAGTATTTTATGTCAATTTTTAAAATAAAGGAAAAAATTATTGAATATAAAAAGGGATGAACACAATAATTTAATTCATTGTCACTGGGAATGAAATTTTATTGCTTCCTATTCAAGAAGTCTCCTTCTTGAGTTGGACTGGCCTGTGTCATGCTTCTGCTAACGTGAAAAAGTAGCACTGTGCAAGTCCCAGACCCAGGTCACCTATGATCTAGAATCATGAAATCATTTTGTGGTAAAGAATCAGTCTAACATATTGATAGGTGAGACTTTCAAAAGGGAAATTCAACATGCTTTGGCTTCTCAGACACAACCCTACTGGCAGGAATTGAATAAGACTGCGTGGATTTCCTAATTTCATTTATGGTGTTACATTCTTATAGTTTCATGAGTAGTTCAGATGAGCTGAACCAAAAATTGCCTGCTCAATAAATGGAGTCCTGAGGGGAAAAAAAAAACCCACTACTATTCAAGTCACTAAGTAGTAGGGTGGGATTTTAAGAAGCAATATATAATTGAAACATGTAATAAGTGAAAAAAGAGAAGAGGAAATTATTTGACCTGATCTCCAATACCTAAATCTCACTACCTCTGATTCTTTTCCTGTTTCTTCTATCCCAACAGCAATCAGCTCCTACTTTCTTACTGCAGCTTCTTGGTAGGAATCATATTCTATGTGCTTGAAATACTTTAAACCTCCCTTGTTTTAAATGTTTCTGATTTAGCCCTCAAACATCTTACAATCATTTTCTCTAAGGTGCTTTACAGACCTCACCCAGGTCTTTCCACATGCCCCTGGTCCATTTTGCTGTTACACAACGTGTATGTCACGTGACTCTGGATCACTTGCTTGTTTCTCTCTGCTGAACTGTAGTTTGGGGAAGTACTGTGCTATATCTTCCATTCCACCTGTACTCAGTACGTATCTATGTAACAAAAGAGTAAAATCTTCAGTTGTGGGAATATTTTTGATGAGATGTAGGTGGATTGGAATTCTAGCCTTTATAAGCACAAATATATCTAACTATCACATCCTACTGTTGTAAGAAAAAAGAAGGTAGTTACAAAATAATGTTTGTTCTACAAGAAATGTATTGTTGCTTTCATTCTTTTCACTACTTAATTTTTTCTTTAATTCTGATACTAAAATTATTTTAAATTTATGAGAAAATTATGGAAGTAAAGTGAGATTGAGTTAGTTATGAACTTTGGCAACAAATCATGTAGGGAGTGCTAATCTTGTCTAAGAAGTGAGCTAAAAGTCTGACTAAGATTTCTTCCACTCAATTTGAAGAGTGATATTTTATCCTAAATGGATCTGGGGTAATACAGGGACCAATACTGTCAGTACAAATAAGGAAAAAAATAGTGACGAATTTCCAAAAACCTTATTGCTACTTTATTTTTAAAGTTCTTAAATTAAAACTGATTCTGTTATGGCCGAAACACAAGATAGGTGAAATAACCTTATGGGGATTTATTAATTGTCTGATTTACTCCCAAAACAGATTCTAGAGTTACTTAATGGGTTCATGAACAGCATACACTTGAAGTTAAGATTCATAAATTTTTTTTACATTTAATTTTTATTGGAATTGAGGATCAGTGGATTTTTTTGGAGTACATTCCCCAAATGATGTATACTTGGACTGCATATATTTTTCTTGCCATTAAACATTTAAACCATTATAAATACTACATTTTAGAAAAGACAATGAAAAAAGATTAGAATATGTTCATAGAGCATTGCCATAGTGATAAAAGATCAAGAGTATTTAGGGACTTGAAGAGTATAACTTAGAGAACAAAATGCAGATAATTTAGCCTATAGTATATAGACTGAAATGTTTAATAGAAATTTTACTTAGATCATATGTCAAACTTCTAATTCAAAGTTATAAGAAGTTATATTTTAACATTAAATTATACAAAAATTGTCAAAACAATTTCAAAGTACTTTAGTGGTTTATTGACTCTAGCCTTCAAAGTGGTCTGAGGTCACAATATTTATACCAATGAATATAAAATAGAACAAATGTGGTATAAGGGTGTGTGGGTGTGTCTGGTTTTATCTAAGTGTGTTTCTGTGTATATAAGTGTATTCGTGAGACCATCAATATGTGCTGTCTTTTTGGAAGATAACTAGGATTAGGTTAATCTGAACTTTATTTTTAAAATGTTCCCTTTTGTGAATTTATATAGGTGTTATTTTGAGCATGATTTGATTTAAAATATTATTCTTCAAGTTAAAATCTGTGACTTTGTGATGGATGATCATTTAGAGGTTTTCATTAGGAAATTAATGCAAATAATAATGAGAATAACTAGTCCATGAGTTCATCTCTAATCAAGATTTTTTATTAAATGACTCAAAACTTATCCAATGGATTTAAGTGCTAGTGATTGTATGTTGTATTATGATCCTAGCTTTGTATTTTCAAAATTTTTCTGACATAGGTCTTTGCTTTATCATTTCACATTAGCTTCCTGTTCTGGATTTGATAGACTTCAAACTCCATATCAGAGATTTCACACCCAGTGGCATGGAAATAAGCAGTATAAATGGAATCTGAGTTGTTACAATTGAAGATAACTTTCACATTGACCAAATATAACTTACACTTCCTGAGAGGAATTTTTATTTCATATTTTCTAATGTGTGAACATGGTTTGAACGCAAGATGTTTATATTCACATTTTTAGCATCTGATTATAAATTAGGGTTTTAATGACTTCTAGCACTTTGGATATTGAACAGATGGCCATTAAAACAGTATCATCAAAATAAATAATGTAATGACAGTAAAAATGCATAGACATTATCTGATATTAATGTCATTTTCATTGTCATTCAATTATGTTTTCACATTTTCTACTATGTAGTTAAAATTTCATCAGTTAACATTTGTTTTTCTGTAACTTAGCTAACTTTAAGTTTTAGCACAGAATAGTAACACATAGTTCATTAAGTTTTTAGTCTACTTATGACTGATACTCATTATTTACTAAGGTAAGACTGAAATATATGATCCATTGTGTTCTAATATAAAAAATAATGGAAAAAGTAAATAAATAACCTATTATATTTAAAAAGCAGTTCTAGCATTGTTTTAAAAATGTAATGTAGCTGCTTTTGAACAAATGCATTCAAGATGATACATCTGTGTAAAGGAGGTGAAACCTGTCATAAGCAAACCATTGCCCAATCTCTGCTATTCCTCAGTATCACTAATCCTCCAAGTCACCTTTTCTCCAGCTGTACCTAGTGTAGCTCTAGAATGTTTCTCACCTTACTACACTAACAGCTACTACCAATAATGAGAACTGGCTCTCAAGCTAAAATAATTGGCTTTCCTATTTGCTTTTCCAAAGGGATCATGTGTCACGCTGGAACACTAGCATGAGTTTAGGAGACAACCAGAGTTTGGATGATGCAGTTTCCTGTTAACTTCAACTGGTGTATTTCTGAGCCTTAAAATTATCCATCAACCCAAAGGACAGATAATTTATGGAGATGAATATATTATTTTGCTCAATTTTGTGCACTCAAAACCCATTATTAAAAACATTCAAGAAAATACAAATTATTTTAGTCAATCCAAAATAAATATAACTGAAGTTTTCTATAATAAACTAGTTGACTATGAGGAGTGTGGTGGGAGATAGGAAAACAGGCAATAACTTTCTTCAGAGAGTTGAGACTTTCCCTTTAACATCAATCATAGGCCAGTCATTAAAAGACAGCTAACGCAGTAGGACTGCAAGTTTGAGACCAACCTCATCAATTTAGCAAGGCTCTAATGATTTAGCAAGACCCTATCTCATAATAAAGACTTTTTAAAAATTAAAAAGAATAAAAAGGGCTGGGGATATAACGCAGTGGATATTGAACCCCTGGAATTGAACCCCTGGGTTCAATTCATGGTACCAAACAACAACAAAACCCCAACATTTTGAATAAGACAAACCATGACCATCCTCATGGATCTTAAATTTTATTTGAGGGACACTAAGCAACAAGCAAACAAATAAAGTGGAAATCACTCAGAATGGAAGTTAAATGAAGAGGACTACTTCGACACTATGGTTTGCTGATGAAAGCCCCAGAGCCAATGACACGAAGCAAGGAAGGAGCTGGTATGTGATATCAATGCCAAACGCTGTTGTCATTCAATTAGAACTTCTATTTTGTATTTTGTTGTCAATAATATCATGGTGTAAATTTCCCTTCGCTGAAAAGGTGAAAAGATAGAATTTCTCCAAAAGCCAGCAGGAAGGCACAATTTATGCTTTTCCATGTTAAAATATTGATATTAATTTATATATATAAATATATAATATAATATATAAATATAATATATAATATATAAATATATAATATAATATATAATATAATTATATTATAATATAATATATAATAATATACTATATAATATAATATAATATAATAAATATATATATATAATATAATATATATAAGTTTTCAATTGCTTACAATTTCTACAGAGTGTTTGTTTAACACTCATGACCAAATGGACTATAATCTGTTAGATACAGATTACTCACATGATGCTATATAGTTTCTCAATGTAACTATTCAAGAAGGGGTAGATATTTACTCAGTCAATAAATACTGTCAGTCTATTATCTTTTATAACTATCTTCCTTTTTACTGGCACAAAATTTTACTTTATATGTTGAATGTTAGTAACTAATTTTTAGTTCAGGATTGTTAAACATTGAATAATTGTGTGATAATTACAGCAAACAACGTAAAACAGTGGAAAAAATCATAATTGGCATAATTACAGTTTGAAGCACTGACCAACAAACCACAATCCACAGGCCAAATTTGATGTGCTTATACATTCTGATAGATAATTTTGTTTTTTAAAGAGAGAATGACAGTGAGAGAGAGAAAGAGACAGAGAGAATCAATTTTTTATTTACTTTTTCATATGGCCTTCATTGCTGTGACACTCAGTTGCATACGTGGGTGCTAGGGTTTGAACCCGTGTACGTGCACATGCTGGGCAAGCGCTGTAACCACTGAGCCACTGCTCCAGCCCCCTGCTAGCTAAATTTTATTTGGAATATAGTCATTTATTGTATGTTAGCTGCAGCTGTTTTTTGCTGCAGTAAAGATCATATGGCCTGCAAATCTAACATGTTCACTTTCTAGACCTTTCCAGAAAAAGTTTGCCAACACTTTGTGTGAAATAATTCAGTAATGTTGAAGCAAAATTAAATCACCAGCATGTATCAGGTCTTTAGTAATAGCTTAATTCTTGAATTATCTTTGTTATTTTCATCTACTCTCACCTTTGAACTTTCACTAGAGTCAATTTAGTGAATTAATTTTTATGTTTTTAGAAATAAGCCATCTTTAAAATATATTTCACAACATATTTCTTTCTTTCCTTTAGGCCAAAGTGTATCTAATTTCCTTATCATTTCTTTTGTTTTGCTATACTTTGTTCATTTTTAATAGACACAAATTGTATATATTTGTGGGGTGCAATGTGATGTTTTGATATATGTTTACAACATAGGGTAATTAGGCTAAGTAATTTATATATTCATCACTTTACACCCTTATTATTTTTGGTGATAGAATGTAAAAGCTGACCTTTTAACAATATCTAAATACACAATATATTAGTTATTAACTATAGTCATCACCTCTAAGATATATTTTACTAAAAGTCATTGCTCCTAGCCAAAACTTTTTACCCTTTGACATCTAAGACTTTTTTCTCTTACTCTGCCTCTGTAATATTTTAGACTGATTATTTTATCTAGTTTGATAAATCTGTTTCCATGGTGCATTATCACTATTAACATGGAAGAAAAGCTTTGGCTAGGTAAAAGTTAAACCAGTTCATCAACCAAAATCTAGAAATCTGACCAATTTAAGTGGAATCCATCCATGATCAGAAACTACAGTGGCACAGTTCTAATTGTCAACTTGGGAGTCAGTGATTTATTTCATCAGGTAGTTCTTGAGAACCACACAAGCAGATGCAGATCTTCTTTGTTCCCCTTTCCTTACACTATATTGAAGGGTTCTACACTGGTGAGAATAGGACTTAGCACCTTGAATCATGAGTGCATACTAGCCCCCTGTTTATAGAACTGTGGTTGGTCACTTGAGGAACAGCAAATATGAGTCACAAATCCCATACCTCAGGCACACTTTATGTCATTTACAAATTGGATGTTTGGACCAAATTATTTACTAGTTCTTTGTTTAAACTGCTTCTACAGTAGTTGAACTCAATTTATTACATTAACATACTAATCTCCATATAAGATCACATGAGAGGCAAGCAAATTCCTGCCACCAAGAAAATGCATACTAATTATTTTTCTGGATATGGTTATCTCTCCCTTAACACTGACAGAAAGGCTCCGAGAAATGTGTCACTAGACAATTTCATCACTGTGCAGTCAAGAGTTTATTTACACAAACCTAGCTGTTAGAGCCTATTTCTCACTTAGTCTATGAGCTACTGCCTATTACTACTAGGTTGAAAACCTGTATAGTGGATTACTATTCTGAATACTGTAAGAAATTGGAAAGAGGGGCTGGAACGGTGGCTCAGCGGTTGCAGCGCTTGCCTGGCAAGCACAAGGACCCGGGTTCAAACCCCAGTACCATGTACACAACTAAGTGTTGGAGCAACTAAAGCCATGTGAAAAACTAAATAAAGTTGTTTCTCTCTCTGTCTCTCTCACTGTCCCTCTCTCTTTAAAAAAAAAAAAAGAAAGAAATTGGAAAGTAATGACAAGTATTACTGAATCTAAGAATATCGGAACATAGAAGAGGTATAATAAAAATAAGTATAAAAGAAGAAAAAGTACACCTGAAAGCTTACCATAAATATAGCTTGCAGGAGGAGAAGCTGCTACAGACATGTCAGAGAATGTTTGGTGGCCCTAGACATTTTACTTTTTAATTTGAGACAGGGTCTCACTAAGTTGCTAAGGCTGATTTAAACTTGTGAACCTTCTGCTTCAGCCCCCCCAAGCAGCTGGGATCAAAGGCAGGTGACACTGTGCCCAGTGGTACTATCATAGATTTTATAAACACTATATGCTTATGCTACATTAAATTTATTTTACAATTTTTTCAATAATAAATTAAACTATCTTGCTGGAATTCCTTTATAAACTTTTTACTTTTTAAAATGCTTGATTGTAATAAAATAACAGTTTAAATCAAGTACCTTATACAACTGTACACAATGTTTTTTTCTTTATATGCTTAGTCTATAAGCTTTTTCTAGTTTTTGAACTTTTAAATCATTTTAAATTGTGAAAAACTGAGATACAACCACACACAATACGCTAGACCTACATGGGATCAGAGTCATCAGTACAACTGTCTTCTGTATTCACATCTTATCCCACTAGAAGGCCTTCAGAGGTGATTACACATGGAATTGTCACCTCCTATCACCTCCTGCTTTCTTCTGGAATTCTTCCTGAAGGACCTGCCTGAGGCTCTCTTTAACAAAACAGCACTCTTTTCAGAAATAATTTGTGGTTCTTTGCTTTGTTTCTTTTTCATTATAGAGATAATTGTAAGCAAATAATGAAACATGAATATTCCTCTCTACTAATGAAAATATTTCAATGCTGTGGTCCATGTTTTCAAGCACTTCAAAGATGTTCTTGCAATATGAAAGCACTTCTTCTATACTGTTCATTGTGGGTTTCCACAATGTTTCTTTTTCTTTTCCTGGCGCTCCCTTTTCTCTTGCCTCTTCTTCAACGGTGCATTCCAGTTCCCATTCAAGCAACTTCTCCTTCACAATCACCTCAAAGAGTTCTTCAGTATCAGCCTCATTCATGCATAAATTAAAGGTGCTTGTTAATTCATTTTAAGCCTTGTTAATTTTTGCAACCTCCTCATCCTTGATGGATCATGTGAACTCCTGAATAAATTTTTGCTGCTTTTTGTCAAGTGTCACTCATGTACCCATTGGTGACATCACCTTAAGGCCAAACAAGGTTCTTAACACTGTCATAGATATCGTAATCCTTCCAGAATGCAACAGTGTCTCTTCAGTGTCTTCATCTTTCTGAGCAATAGCATGGGCAAGCATTCTTCTCTGGTAGTAGACCTTTAGATCTATTGTCACTCCTAATCCGTTGGTTGTATGAAATAGATGTTATACGGAAAAAAAGATATCACATTGATTTTAAGATGATGACCATTAATAGCAGAAAGGTGTAAGAGCACACTATTAACAATAAAATTTTGAAAGGCACATTATCTGCTGCATAGGGCTTCTCCATTTTCATGGCACAGCAATGAAAATTGTTTCAGGAGGGACCTTGGAGGAGATCAATCAACTAAGACTTCTCATTGCCTCTGTAATATACCACAAGTGTGTATTTATTTATATGCTTGGAAGCCCTGGAGTTCTTACTATGCCTGGTCACAAAGGGTTTCAATTTGTAACCTGCAACTTTGCACCCAAGCAGGTTGTAGGCTTTTTTATCCTGTCCTTAAAAATCTTGAAACCTGACATGGAGTTGGCCTCCTTATGCATACAAGGGCTTTCCAATATCCTTTAGTAGATTAGGATGTATCTTGTAGATTTGCTCTGGCAAGTAATGTTTCTCCACAGTCCACTTATCTACAGTTCCCCAAAATTCTTCTGCTACCTTCACATTAGCATGCATTGCCTCAATACTCACTTTCATATTACATAATGAGTAAAATTTCTTGAATGATTTAAACCAACCAGAGCTAGCAATGAATTCAACATCATAGTCAAATCTATTCTTTTCTTCCAACATTGCAAGCAGGCATTTTTCACTTTGGCTGCAATTGTTACAGAATTAATGGGAATACACTTTTGTATGTTCTCTTCTTCCAAGTCATTAGAAGATTCTCCACGTTTGCTATAGACTTTGCTCTAATATTTGTTAGTCTCATTGCCTTCAGTGAAGCAGAGTCTATAGCAGTTTCCATCACTTTGTTCTCATTCTCCAAGATCATAGCTGTGGTGTTATGGGACATGCTTGACTGGTGAGCAAGAGCCATCAATGATTATCCACTTTCATAGTCCGTCATTTCAATTTCATTTCCAGGTTCAATCAACATGGCCTCTTACGGGCAAGAATAGCAGTGGATTTTCTGTGCCTAGGGGCCAAGATGACCCAACATGAGCCTAAATCAAACACAACAGAAAATGATGCACTTATGAGGTGCACTGAGCACAAGATGAGGCTGCTGCCAGCATAGCACAGACACAGTTGTGAACTTTTATTATAAGTAGGAATGCACTTTAAAATATTCATTTAAAGTATATTGTAGTAAATACAATATTGTAGTATATTGTATTTACTGCAATATACATAAACCAGTCAATAGTTGTTTATTATTTTCAAGTACTTTCTACTGTCCCGGACTGCGTGTTATACTTTTGAATGACTAGCAGCTTAATAGTGTTAATCAGCACAACCACAAACAGGGGAGTAATGCACTGCACTACAATAGTACAATGGCTCTATCATCACTGATGGGGATTTTTCAGTTCCATTGTGATTTTATGGGATCACCATCATAGATTTGCTCTGTCACTGACCACAACAACATTCAGTACATGACTGTATTTTCTTTTTTTTTTTTAAGAGTGAAAGATGGAGAGTGAGAGAAAAATAAAGAGAGAATCAATTATTTTTGTTTTACTTTTTTAGTTGTGTATGTGGTGCTAGGGTTTGAACCTGCTTCCTCATGCATGCCAGGAAAGCATGATAGTGCTGAGCTTCTACACCAGCCCCACATGACTGTACTTTCAAAACCATGGATACTATTGCATTTACTCTCAAATAGGGCACATGCAAAACCCACACATGTTCAGCGGAATGAGAAATCACTTCTACATATGAAATTCACGCTGAGACTTGTATAATGAAGGTATCAATTATGAATATTATAATTACTTTATCTATTCACTCATTTATTTGACAATCATCTACCAAGGAATTTTTAGATGTAGCCTCTTTGCCTCATAGTGAATCAACTGTGCTGTATGCTGATATCCTTCATTTAGATTAATGTGAAATTGGGGAGTTAGTCTACATGGAAAATAGAGCAAGGTGCAGTGAGAGAGAAAAACTGAGTGCCAAACCCACAAATACTCCAATCAGTAAAATCGACTAGTGAACTAAATAGAAACTTCTCAACTGAGGAAGTCCAAAAATCCAATAACTATATGAGAAAATGTTCTACATCACTAGCAATCAGAGAAATGCAAATCAAAGCTTCACTGAGATTACACCTCACTCCTGACAGCGTGGACAAAAGAAGAATATGAACACTGACAGATGCTGGAGTGGTTGTGGGAAGAGAGGAACACTGTCACACTGCTGGTGGGACTGCAAGCTTGTGCAGCCATTCTGGAAGGCCATGTGGAGACTCCCAAAAAAACTAGGGCTGGAACCACCTTATGACCCCAGCTATCCCACTCCTGGGTATTTTCCCAAAGGAGCTAGAATCAGCAAACTACAGAGACACAGCTTCATCAGTGTTTATAGCAGCTAAATTTACTATAGCTAAACTACAGAACCAACACAGATGCCCCTCACACACATACAATGGAGTTCTACTCTGTTATTAGAGAGAACAATATCATGGGTTTTGCAGACAAATGGATGGAGATGGAAAAAATTATGCTAAATGAAATATCCCAAACTCAGAGACGCAAGGGCTTAATGTTTTCTTTCATATATTGATGCTAGAATTCAATCAGAAATAGATTGAAAGTTGGCTAAGCTAATAATAACTTCAACATAGGTGAATTTTTATATGAGCAGGGGAAACTATGGCTATGAGACTGAGCGATGAAGGGAGGGGGCAGGGAGTGGAAGGAGGGATTAGGGGGGATATCAAGGCAACTGGAAGGAGGGAGTAGCACAGTTATCAGTACAGTTGGGAACCTTCGACGTCCATAAGAAGCCCAACTAACATGGGGTAAAGTAGGAGAAACATGGGATGGGGAGAACTTAAAGCGGGGAGATCATGAACTGGCATCAACCTTGGCTTGCTTTGTCAATATCCATGTGATCTTTAATGTGTAACATGATTCCCTCCAATATGTAAGACTATGTTAATGAATAAAAAGAGAGAGAGACTATAGACCAATATCCCTGATGAATATCAATGCAAAAATGTTTAATAAAGTTCTCGCAAACCTCATTGAAAAACACATCAATTTTACTCAGCAATGAGAAATAAGGAAACTGCAGACTTTGAAGGTAAATGGATGGCAACAGCGGAAATCATGCTGAGCAAAGTTAGCCAAACCCAGAGAGTCAAGACTGAATGTTTTCTCTTATTTGTGGAGGCTGGTGCTAAACCCAGGTTTGGGGTAAAGGTGGACAAATTCATGTAGTAGAACCACAGAACATAAATGCAACATGTCAATATTTATGAGATACAATTGCAAGATACTGCATAAGATATTTAAACAAGCTTTACTGCATGCCTTTACAAAAACATGAATGCTTAATCCTATTGTCAAATATATCAAAAAAAATAAGAGATGATAGGAAGGGAGGAGAAAAGGAAATGTTGAAACTGAGGTAAAGCAAGGTACATTTCAAGCATTTACATGTATGTCACTGTGTATGCTATAGTCATGTATATAAAAATGTTCTTCATAGGTATAAGGATTGTCACCATACTTGGGTATTTTAGGAAAAAGTTTAGAACCTAGAAGTGAGGCAAGGGTTTGGGGGATGGGAGGAGGGAGGTAGAGGGGGGTGTGTGGGAGATAGTGACCAAATTGTACTACTGTATTGTATGCATCTATGAATATATGGCAACAAATACCTTCATTATGTACAACTATAATACAGTAATAAAAGATAAAATAAATAAAAAAGAAAAGAGTTTGGTGTGTTTCTCTGTGGTTAAGTGCCCTTGAGTTCAATCCCTGGTACAAGAATCAAATTCCTTATAATAAAAATTTGTATCTCATAGGCTTGTTGCCTCTTCACATATGGAAGGGGCAAGGCAGCTTTCTTCAATTGCCTTTATAAAGGCAATGATTTCATTTGTGGTGACAGCCCTCTCATAACCTAGTCATCTCTTAAATGCCCCCCACTTAATACCACCTTGTGAGAATTCAGTTTCAACATGAATTTTGGAGGGATACAAAAATCCACACTGCAGCAATGTGCAAACCTGGATTACACAGATGAGATGACAATGGGAAACATAAATTGAAGATTCATGATTACACAGGTTAATATTTAAGATGAAAATTTGGAATAGATTATGTGAATTAAGAAAACAATCCAGGATAAGTATTGTGGCACATGTCTGTAATCTCAGTGATTAAAGACGCTGAGGCAGGAGGATTGCAAGATCAAGATCAGTCTCAGAAAATTAGCATGGCCCTAGGTAATTTAGCAAGAACCTGTATCAAAATAAAAAATAATATGGACTAGGGTATGGTTCAGTGTTTCAGAGTCCCTGGGTTCAGTCACCAGTACCAAAAAAAAAAAAAAAAAAAGGAAAGAAAAGAATATTAAACAATCCAGAGCAGAATCCAGAAACTTCGGGCCTTCTCACTTAAGTAGTGAGAAGAGAATAAGGCATGCTATGGGAGTGAATATGGAAGTGTGACTAGTGATGAGGAGTAAAACTTAAGACACAGTTCTGTCCCAGAAACCAAAAGAAGAAAGTATTTAAAAAATGATAGTTATATCGAGCACTTCTGACATAACTACTGAGTAACTCCCAGTATCTACTGGGGTTAGATATTGAAATAAACTTTGAATTTAGCAACAAGATATCCAGTTGACAAAGGTGTCAAAGAAATGAAAGGACAAAAATCTATTTAAAGAAGATAGAAATGATCATGGTAGGGAATAAGGAAGTAGAAAATATAGGTAACTCCTTTTATAAAATTAAATATTTTAATTTATTTCACAATTTTGACCGTGACAATAAATCTTTTCCAGATTGCACCTATAATATACATACAATAGTAGACCTAACACATAGGTCACTATTTCTGATTGTGTAGATTATAAGTTAAAGTAAGAATACTTTTAAAATATTTATGACAGAGTTGATTAACACTATCAATGAATAAAAAGGTCACACCATTTTAGCCATTCTTTGGAATCATATCTTTCTATTTGGAGATAAGAAGAGTTTTAGTTTTCAAAGGTTATTTGTAAAGCATGCTTCAACTACATTAGTGTGATTTCTTAATTTTAGAATTTAATTCCATGGTCATAAAAACATGGAATTATTGAGTATTAAAGTAAAATATGCAAGTTTGTATATTATAGCTAGATTTATACACTTAGCTTGTAATTTTGCCTGGATCATTGACTTCTTTAAAAGTGATTATGACTTGCATTTATCATGGTATGGCAGAATATGAAATGCACAAGCTAGAAATATAGTTGTAAAATGTAAATAAAAAATAGAGCTTTGATTTTAGATCATATGAGTACACTTCAAACATTAACTGATATTTATAACTTTGAACTATGCATCCATGGGGTCTCTGTTAATGTATGATCCTATCACCGCTCAGGTTTTTAAAAACTCAGCATTAGTGCACCTATGCTTTATTTCATTAATACATCTAAAGAACAGTATGTCACCCTTTTCATGTTGCAGAGGAATGGATTTATTGCATGATTATAGATTTTTTCAAATCAAATATTCCACTGTAATATTTCTAATTAGATAAAATTCCTCTTCATTCTTGATGGATTTTCCATCCTGTTCTACCTACAAAATAAATTGTAGATAGATGTTTTGGCATTGCAGTCTTCTGAAAAGTAATCCTGGACACTTGAAAAGCATTAGAAGAATATCATTAATTGGTTTTTCTTCCTATTAATAATAAAAGCTAGTTAGCAATTATGGAATATAATTTCTAGGCTACAACTGGCAAATGCAGCTTCAGATATCCTCAATTATGCTGCCTCTTTTTATACTACTGCAGTTTAGAAGCCCTGAACTTGCTAGTTATCAACTTCTGTCTTTTCAGGGCTTTCATATCCCTTAAAACTGCTTTGATTCTAAATCCCCTGGAAAGATACCCAGGAGTGGAATAGCAGGGTCGTATGGAAACAACCCAGATGTCCCTCACTGGATGAATGGATCCAAAAACTGTGGTACATTTATACCATAGAATTTTGCACAGCAATTAGAAACAATGATATTGCAGCCTTTGAAGGTAAATGGATGACTATGGAAAAAATTATGCTGAGTAAAATCAGCTTAACCCAGAGAACTAATGGTCGATTATCTCCACTCATCTGTGGAGGTTGGGACTAGACCCTGGCCAGTGAGAAAGTTGGTCTATTATCAGGTGTTAAATCCAGATAA
>PVKS010010661.1:0-59360 GCA_004027875.1 Aplodontia rufa
CACAATTATCAATCCTCTTCCTTATTCCCAGGGTTATAATTTCAAAGTGAAAATCTTTCCCAGGTCTCTCCATCTCTTGGTATGAGTGGGTCATAGGCCCCCAGAGGTGGCATTCAGCATTGAAATAGAGGGGTATGGAGGACAGAGAGGATCCCTCATCAGAGGATTTCACACCTGAAAGTGTACTAAAGATTAGGAAGGGTCCATAGGAAGACGAAGACTGACAGAGAGACAGCTGCAGACTGCATGATGGAAAGAAGATGGCTTTAATGGAAGCGAAATGGAAACATCTCTGCTGAGGCAAGACCCACGAGGCACAGGACCATCTGTAAGGTTGTCAATAGGAGGACACAGCTTTTTTTGTGTGTGTAGTGAATCATTTAAAAAACTTAATGTAGGGGTTGGGGATTTAGCTCAGTGGCAGTGCGCTTGACTAGCACGTGCAAGGCCCCTAGTTCGGTCCCCAGCCCTGAAAAGAAAACTTGATGCATAAATCTATGTTCCATTATTAGGGAAACTATGCATTGGTAATTGTGGAATTGTCCTGAATTGCTCCTCTAAATCTGAGAACCCATAATTAAGGTAGATCCCACGCCTTCTAGATGACATTGTGAGGTGTCTTCAGTAGTCATACTCTACAGCAAGAATGACAGTTTATGTACATGTGAAGAAAATTAGAATATGCGTATGAACTTTTTGTGCAGAAAGTTCTTCTCTTTTTGCAAAAGTCTCGGTGATTTTCAATGTGGTCTTCACATGGTGGTGACAGGTGACTGCACGCACTCTCAACCCTTTTGCCTTGGGGCTGCTCATGGTAAATGAACCAACACAACCATGGCATCTGGTAACATTTTTTCATGAGTGTTGTAAAGGCTGAGAGTTTTGGTTGGTCAAGTAGCATCTTTACTTCCAATGTGGGTTTTAGTTTTCAAACTTGTTTCCCTTCATCTAACATAGCGCTATTTCTGATGATCTATATTTTCATATTCTTCCGAGTTGGTGAGTTTTACCACACAAGGCTGAGCAATCTCAGTTGCACTCTGTTCTTGGTTCTAGGGTAATCTTCTTAGTTGTTTCCGTTGCTCCTGCCACACCTGTGTCGTGTGGGTGTCTACCATCGTTGTCCCTGTCATCTTCAGTGATGGCTTCCATTCATCTAGCACTGCACTTGGTTGCAAAGTCTGCAGTATGGTACCTTTTTTACTGTGAGGATCTATGCCTTCACTTTCAAGGTTTCCCTTGTAGCCCATTGCCATGTTGGATAGTGGTGGACTAAGTGACGACCGGCTGCCTCAGACTTTTGGAATGATAACATTTGTTTCCTTAAATGTCAATTCCTGAAGATGGGATCAATACCTGGCCACTGCTAGCTCTGATCCTTTTCTGTTAATTGCATTCTATATCCTGAGGCTGGAGTAGTGGTAGTGGTCAGCCCATGATGGGACTGGACAGGCAACTGAGACAGGGAACAGGCTACTACTTGAACCCATCAAATTAAAGGGTGGTTTGTTACATAGCAGTTGATAGCAGGAAGGATCCTTGGCATAGAAATTCTCCCACAAATGTTCTGGTGAATGCTTTGTACACGGGGGAGAGGGTCATTTAGGCAAAATTAGGAGCTTGGGGGTGTGCACGCGCACATACGCATGTGCACGTACAGAATCCTGGTCTAACTCCATTCAGTCCTGGTGGACAGAGATCACCTGCCGGTGAGTGAATGTGCTGCCTCACCCTTCAAGGGACTCCTCACCTCTTGAGGTGAGAGCACCAGAAAAAGCCATGCTGTTCCTCAAAATGCCAACTACATTCCCAGCTTAGGGCTTCCATTTCTGCTCCTTCCTGTTTCAAGAGCTACCTTCCCCTTGATTTCTCTTTCAGGTCTTTGCTCAAATCTTTCAGAAAGGCCCTTCTAGAACACAACCTATAAAATAGCAGCTTCGCTCCTCTCTGGCACCCCAGCCCTCTCCTGCTCTGCGTGTCTCATAGCATCCCCTTGTTGTCTGGCACCACAGGTCCTTGGCCATGCCTGTCCTTACTTACCAGAATGTACGCCCTTTAAGGGCAGGGGATGTTTTTCCTGTATCCCTACAGTGCCTGCCACACAGTAGGTGCTGAGTAAGTGGCTGTGGAGACACTGATCCATTCTGACTTTGTGCCAGGACTTACTTTTTTTGTATGAAGGAGTTGAGTTGTTGTACAATCATAAATGCATATAAAGTAAAAATATGATATGCATTTGATCCTAAACCATAGTTATCCCCATGTTGCCCACATCCCAGTCTCTTGATTCTTTTATATTTTGCCCCTACAACAGATGTAAATATTATATATGTATAAAATTATGAATTTTCCAGAATTAAATGATTGCATAAGTATTATTTGGCTTTGGGTGGGGGGTATGCTACATTGTTGATTGTCTCCCTAGATCCCTCCCTATTCTCTCCTGCCCCCGGCCCCCTAAATGTCTGGGGTTGGCCTAGATTGTGTTGCTATGCCTTTGGTGGGTCTAAAACATGAGTTTGACTATCTTTCACCCACGTCTGACTTTTGCTCTAGACTCCATAAATGAGGGAAAACATTCGACCCTTGAGCCTTTAGTTTTGGCTAATTTCTGTGCCAGGACTTTTCCTTGTGGGATTGCATGTCATTTTCTCAACCTCAGGAGAAAGGTTTTCTTCCCATTTTACAGATGACAAAACTGATACCAAGAAGGGAAATAATTTGTGCAAGAGCAGAAAATCAGCAGGTGGCTGAACCTGGATCCTAACCCAGGTTTTTTGAATGTATTTCTTAAGCTCATTCTTCTGTGCTATGATTTGTTCCTCTTTGAGGTCCCTATGCATGTAATGCAGGTACGCATGTGCGCACGCACACACGCATTCACACTCATATGCACAATGGGCATGTATAATTCCAGGACTCACAAACCCACAACCAGTGCCTTGTGTAGGTTCCCCTTCCCTACACCGTAGATAAGAGAGGCACCTGGCTCTGGCAAACTTTTGTGCTTTTTCTGCAACAATGTTGGGTTATTAACTCATTACGGCTGTGAAGTAATGAGTGAAGTCCTCCGGAAATACCAAGTGCTTGTTCAATGCTAAATATGGTTATTAGTGAAGCTTTGATTCTAGAGAACAGCCAGGGAGCACCGAAATAACAAATAACAGTTGCGTAGGGAGGCTGGCAGCCGCGGGCACGCTGCGGTGTGTAATCAGACTCCGCGAGGCTCCCGGGGCGCTTTGGCTGGCTGCTCGCGGCCTCTGCTGTTGGGGAGTTCGCACATTTTCTGAGAAAAGGATTCATTACTAATTGATCAATTTTCCGAAGTCTCCTGTTTCATCTTTCAGTGTCTATTTACCTTTCCTCTGCCTTCTCCCCATCCCAGCCTCTTCACCCAGAGGAGGTAAGTCTACCTCTCCTTAGGGAAACAGAGGCTCCCCCTATTCTCGCCTCCCCTGCGTGTTTCTATCACATACTGTTGACCCCCTGACCTCCCTTCTCAGAGGATGTGGGAGCTGTCCAGAGCTGGCTTTGTGGGCATGTGATTTCTGCATCCCCACAGGACCCTGCACTTGGAAGGGCTCTTTGTTTGGTTTGGTGCTCTGTTTTCACCAGTTTGAAATTCTACATTATTTTCATACAAGAGGCCCCACAAATTATGCATCTGGTTCTACCTTCTTCCAACTGAATGCTCCGTGGGAGTCTTTCCAGTTGCTCCTGTGTGTCTTGCCTCAAGGAAGGAAGAAAATCTCAACTTAAATTAGCTTAAGCACAAAGAAGGAAATTTATTGTATTGAAAATTTGGCCACGGGTACAGCTGGACTCGATGTGACACTATCTCCTCTTCATCTCTACGCCTGTCCTCATGTTAGTGTTGGTGCTATTCTTTCAATCTAGGTTTCCTATTGGATGGAAACTTGTCTGTAGGTAGTGCCAGACCAAACTCTTGCAGCTTGTGATCAAAGAGAAAAGGGGCCATTGTCATCTGGTTTGAATAAATACAAAATCTAAGGAAGAATTCTAATTGGCTCAACTTGGATCAGGAGCTTATCCTTGGACCCATTGCTATTCCCAGGGGAATGGGTCCTCTGACCGGCTCAGATTAGCTGCTGTTATCTGCTTCTGCTCTTTGGAGTTCTGAGAACTCCTCATGGAAGCGTGTGTGCAGTAATAGGGAGACAGAGCTATCGACGACTGTTACCCCAGGCCTGTCCCGCCCAGCTTCACCACTTCTGTATCATTCTCTTCACGGTTAGTGCCATTGCAAAACCTTCTGTTCAAAAAGTAGTGACCTCGCGATACCTTCACAGGCCCCCCTGAAACTACTCTTGTCAAGATCAACATTGGTTTCTTGGTGATCACATTTGTGGGCTAATATTCAATGACCTCTTATTTACCTTTCCTGAAATATTTTGGACTTGATTTTCCTTTCTTAGAAAATTTCTATATCTCCTTTCAAATTTATTTTTATTTTTTGTGGTACTGGTGATTGAACCCAGGGATGCTCTACCACTGAGCTGTATTCCCAGACCATTTTATTTTTCATTTTGAGACAGGATCTCATTAAGTTGCCCAGGTTGGTCTTGAACTTGAGATCATCCTGTCTCAGACTCCCAATGCTACATTGCTGATTGGGATTAGGCAGGCACCAACCTTCCCTTATTTTCCATTTAAACTTTCTCTTCACTTTGTTCTGTTTGTCTTTCAAGCTATATCCTTTAAGTCCATCTTTCATTGTCCTTTGTTGCCCTATTTCTGAACTTGTGTCTTAGTCTGATCCTTAAACTGCCCCACAATTATGCTTTGCTCTGTTAACCCAGGTGTAGTAGTATACCTACTAGCACTGTGTATGTTTTTACAGATTTGTCTTCCAAGAGAGAAAAGTTGGACAATTGGGTTTGGATCAGGGTGTTGGTGATTAACAAAAAATGAGAAGACTTTCAAAAATTATTAAAGAGATAGGATCAACTGGATCTGGAAATAGGTTGGAAATGTAGAGGAAGGAAAATGCTGCAATTATCTTTCAAATTTCTGGCTTGAAGTAAGGTGATGGACAGTGCCGTTCACAGCCCGACTGCAGCGGTGTGCATGTGATTGTGCATGCATACTTGTGAGTTTAAGGGTGTTTACCTGGGTGTAGATGCAGATTCTCTTAGCTTATCCCCATGCTTCTCACAATGCACCTGCTGCAAGAAGCCACTCAGCATGGAGTTTGCCTAGCTAAATTCTGCCGCAACTTTTAAAAGGGACCAACTGCAGTTCTTAGAAGCATCTAGCACACATTGGCTGATGGAGACAGGATGGAAGGTGGAACCTTCTGGAAACCTCCCCCCCTACCCTGGATCTGAACTTTTATCAGCATGGGGAAATGGGTTTATTGTGTTCAGTAGTGATTTCTGCCTTCTTGTTTTGCTGCTCCAGAGGAGGGCTGATCTGCGGGGGCAACACGGGACAGAGAGGGCTTTCTGGTTCTGGACACGGGAAGAAGGCGGGGACAAAGTCAAGGGAGGTAGGGGCAGGCGAAGGCTGCTCTGCATTTAGTATTCTCTTTGTTTTTAGCATACAATTTATTTTAGGAAAACACTGTTCTTCACTTCTTCCTCTCATACAAAAGCCGCTAAGGGTTGCAGAAGAGCATGCTGCCAAGAATTTGAGCTCATCGTGGGTGAAATTTGGTTTTAAGCTGAGCTTCATCTCTCTGTTCTTCCTCCTTCCTCATCAGAGTTAGCATTTACTAAGCATTTCCCACGAGCCAGGAATTTCCTAAGTGTTTTATTTCTTGCAGTGCTTGCAATGGATTTATGAAGCTGGTATTGATACTGTCTCCATTTTACAGGTGAGAAACTGAGGGTTATAGAGACTTAGTGATTTGCCTATGATCACACGCACACATACATAGATAAGGGATGTGAACCCAGGTCAATCTGACATTTCCTAGCTTTCTGGTAGTGCACAACCCAAGGAGTTAACTCTCCCTTCCCCCACTGAAATATAGGAATGATTTTTTTTAAAAGAAAGAGGGATAATGAGAGAGAGAGAGAAAGAGAGAAACAATTTTTATTCAGTTTTTCTTTCTTTATTAGTTGAATATGGACTTACAATTGAGAGGGAATCATTATCAAACAATCAAGAACAAATGTATATTCACATAGTTAGCCAAGGCTGATGCCATTCCATGGTTCCCCCCCTTGGGTTCCCCATGGTTCTATGTTTCCCCCAGTTGAACCCCTGTGTTAAATGGACTTCTCGTGGAGGTTGGAGATCTCCTTCTGAGTTGATTTCCCCATACTCCCTCCCTCCAGTCTCCTTGATATCCTTCCTAATCCCTCCTCCTTCCCCACGTCTCCAGGTATCCTAGGCAAGTTTCCCCCTGTTTGTGTAAAAATTCATGCATGTTCAGTTATTATTAGCTTAGCCATCTATCATACTGTTTCAGGTTGTATTCTAGCTTCCACAAATGAGAGAAAACAGTTGGCCCTTATTCAGTTTTTCATGTGGCTTTCATTGCTCGGAGACTTCACTGTGTACGTGGTGCTGGGGTTGGAACTCGCGTACTTGCATATGCCAGGCAAGCACCATAATCGCGGAGTCACCGCTCCAGCCCCAGGAATGATAATTTAAAAAATCAATGATAATGCTATACTTGGAGTCTCAATTACTAAAGTCTTCTTTTTCCAATGCATTATATATGTATTTTCATAACATTATATCTATTGTATATGCATATGTATTTTACATCTGTATATAGATACATACATATTTTTAAAAGACCAATATGAGAACATACTCCAAATTCCATTTTCAACCTACTTCCTATAATAAATTAATATATTTTCAAGTCATATATTCTCTTATTTCATCATTTTATAAAAAGGTTGATTATATTCTATGTGGTGTGAAAAAATTCCATTTGGCTTTGATAGTCATGACCCTGACTTTACAGATTTCCTTGGAAATGACCTCTGGCCTCCTTTTCAGACAAGTGGAAGAGACATGTACACCTTTGAAAGAAAGGCTGAGCTTGCACAGAAGCTTGTGGGTGCCGGAGGAAGGGTTTCTTCAAAGTAGGCCTTGCTTGGCAAGCGCTCTCCCAAAGGTCACATCTCTCTTGGGTCATAGGGGGACCAATCAGCACCCTGCGAGGTAGCATTTCATTTCCTCCTAGAGATGGAGCCTGGGAAGATAATGGCTTGTTAGCAGGATCTTTATGATTAGTAAGATTGAAAGATATGCAGTCTGCATCCTGAATGGTAAATGTCAGACACCAGCTCTTCAAAGCACCAAGCCCCCATTTGTAGTATTTATTATTTCCACTGCATAAATACACCCATCATGGCCAATTTCAAGCTACCAATTTGCAGTCTTTGAATGAGAAGTTGGAAGAGGTGTATAGGAGCACCCATTATGCAGTGTTCCTCCTGGAACACTGAAATAGATGTAAACAACTGGAAAAGCTCAGAAACAGTAATGTAATAAAATAATTAGGAAGTCATGGCTTTTATGTGTTTTTTACTTTTTAGGAATATAATTTGTTTATTTAACTTCAAGTTTATATAATTTAGTTTTTAATAATGGTTGCTATTTAACAACTAGTTTGCAAAATTCTCGATAACTTAACAATTAACTCTCACACACCAATATGAACTAGCTGTAGCATACAACTAGTTAGGCTTATTTTGATTCTAGTTTCAGCTGAATGGGGGATAGACCCATCTCCTTTTTTTCAGTTTCTCCCTCTATAACATAATGTTAATAGTGATATCTATTACATTGAAATAGCACGAAGATTGAAAATAATAGACACAGCCCTCACAGCCCAGGATACCACCATCGCCTGCCACCAGTGAGTGGGGGTCATAGTGGCTTTGGCAGAGCAATCGCATAGTTGTATGGTGACTATTGATAGTCCAACTTTCAGGGTGTTAAAAGAATTAAATGAGACAATTTTAGCTATCACAGTGATGATGCTCATAATCATTGTAAACGTCATAGGTTACGCTCAGTGTAACGTCCGTCTGTGCCATGACCCACTTCACAGAGGACCTCTAGGTCAGCCCTCCTGCGTCTGGCCTGCCTGTCATCTCCTTTAGGACTTTGCACTTTGATTAATGACAAATGGCTTTTGAGAGATTGGCCCTATAGCAAAGCTCCCTATTTCTTTCAATGAACCAACTCTGAACTGGACCTATAGACTGAAATTGTTTGGAGGAATGTTAGCCAGGTATGAGGCTTGGCAATTATGCAGTTATCACCTGACTATATGATCATGTGATCTTTTGTTCGGAGAGGGGGCCTGATGCTGATGTGGTCTGTGAAGCAAACGATCCGGCATTCACGGAGTTCCTGGGACTATGTGGCTACATAAAGAAGCAAGCTTTCCCACAGGTGGGCAATATGTGGTGAAGGACTTCAGGTGAGCAGATTCAGAGCTGGACTGTACAATAGGGACGGCAGTAGCCACATGTGATGAGCACTTGATATGTGGTTAGTCCAAATGACGCATGCTCCAACGATAAAACATATCCCAGATTTTGAAGATTTGGCATGATAAAAGGTGAGGTCTCTCATTAATGTTTTATATTGATTATATCTTGACATGTTACTATTTTGAATTGATTGAATTTAATAAAGTATACTATTAACTTCATTTCACCTGCTTCTTTTTGAGTTTTTAAAGTGTACTAGAAAATTTTAAAGTCCCCTAGGTGTCCCATTGTATTTCTGTTGAACAGTGCTATTTTAGAGGATTAGCCGTCAGTCCCAGAAGTTCTGTGGTGCAAGGACAAGGACCCTCCATGGGCAGAGGGTCCTAAGATCAAGACTGGCCTCTGCTTGTTGGAGTGTGGGCAGGGAAAGACTCTCAGACACAGCCCCTAGCACACAGAGGCCCTGTCCCCTTCTACTTGCCCTCATCTCAGCTTACCATTGGATACCATCCTTGGATGACCTCCAGTCTCTTCCTAACGGAGTCTCCCTACTTCTACTTTTGCCTTCTAAGAACCTATTTCCCTGCCACTCCCAATAGTCAGGGTGGTTTCTTAAATACCTGAGTCCAAGGTCATTGTCGCCTGGCTGGAGGGCTCAGCGGGTTCTACTCTCCTCCCCACTTTCTTCCATTCTTTGCTGCACATCCTTGCAAATACGTGAGTCTTAATTTAAATGTGCCAGCTGCTTTCCCACCTCAGGACCTTTGCATGTGCCATTTGTCCTGCCTGCAACATTCTCGCCTCAACACCTCACCTGGATGGTGCCTTCTCATGCGTCAGGTCTGCACTTGGCATCGCTTCTTCTGAGAAATCTCCACACATGCTCCCTCCTCAAGAGCCCCGCTTTCCCTCCCATCAGCCTGTGCTTCACTCCCATCTCATTAGCTCCTGTAGACACTCACATGTGTACGTTCAATTTTCATTCCGACTCTAGACTGTAAAGTCCATGAGACGAAGCCACATCTGTGTGGCATCCCACAGCACAGAGGCTGTCCCATAAGGAGCACTTGGGAGACACTTGCTAAAAAAAGGAATAAATGAATCAAGGTCTGTTATCTGAGCCAGGGCTGAAGTTCCATGGCAGTCTCAGCAATGATAGAAAAAGCATGGATGGTAGAAAAGGCCTGGGGCTGTGGAAAGGGGTGAGAAGGCCCAGAAACACCAAAGGAGGGAGTAAGAAAGGCACGGAGGCTGGAGGAGCAAGCGGGGTCCAGCCTGAGCCCGAGAGGGGCAGGTTGGCTCTGGCTCATCTCAAGCAGTGACTTCCAAGCTCTTGAAGGGAAGCGAGTAAACGTGTTGGTCTCTGGAGGTGTCGGTGGCCTGGGAAGGCCTCTGAGAGGGTTTGATAAAGCACTTTCTGTGGCAGGTCTCGTAATTAACTGTGGCCATGCAGTGTATTCATGCAGATGTAAATCACCTGGCAGATACTTTGGGGCTTATCTACTAATGAAAACTCGTTGGCATTTCTGTAAGCATATTATGGTCAATTACAATTAATTCAGCTTGCATTGACTGCCTTTTCCTTATGCAAAGACTGTGCACATTGAGTGTGGCTGAGGGCTCGTGACCTGTAAAATCCATAATGGTTAGCTTTCAGGGATGGTGGGGAAAGAAGAAAACCAACCATGGGCTGTTTGAAATTTAAATCAGAGCAAGGCTGGTCAATAGAAACGGTCTCACTGCTCTTGGATTAGCTGGGCTGGGCACTTGAGCGGACGTGAATTTCCCTGCTACCCGGATTTACCGGGTCATTAACTGTGTCCTTTCCTTATCAGTGTCTTTGGGCTCCATCCCCAAATTCCTGATTGCAGCTTCTCCAAGGCCCAGGGGAGCTGACTTCCTGTGTGAGGATCCACAGCCCTGTGACTCATGGGCACACATTACTGCTGCTTGAAGAGGGATGGGGATTTCGCCTTTGTTTCTTTCCTACAGCTCCAAGAAGAAGTTGGGAAAGGAGCAGTTGTTAAATACACGTTTAAAATTTCAGCTTCTGGATCAGCTGCTGGCTTTTATTGAAAATTAAATTGTTTCCAGTGTTTTCTGCCTATTTTAAGTATCGCATGAGATGGTAAAGGGAATCTTTCCATTTCATGACTTTTACCGATGAGGTTCGGAGATGCCATACCGCCAGGAAAGGTTTCGCCTGAGTCTGAATTACTTACCTTTATGATTCCTTAGATGTTTAATCATAAAGAAAGTGACACTCGGTCTTTAAGAGGATTGTTGTTAAACACATCCACAGCCAATGCCTGCTGAAGGGAATTGTGTTGTGGGTGGTAATGTTGCTTCTGGAGGAGGTGAGACCATTGAGCTTCCTGCGAAAGTCAGGCAGGTTGGCTGCCTGGGTCCCCCTGGTGGGAAGATGACAGCCGTGTGGACCTCTAACCACGAGGAGAGTTGGGGAACCTTTTTCAGAAATACCTTTCTTCCTGAAAAGGTACACCTAGCTCAGATCCAGAGAGAACTTCAGGGGCTGCTGGAATAATCCCCAGTCCCAAGGGGATGTAAGTGCGTGTGTGCGTACCTTGCTGGTGTGTTGCTCAAATCTCCTCAGTTTCAACTAAGTGCATGCCAGCCCAACCTCCAATTTCTAGCCTCTTCATTGCTTTATCCAAATGTTTGTTCTCTGTGGCCATCAGGGTCCACTTGGTCCAACTGTGTGGCAGGCCATAAGGGCCAGGGAGTTGATGTTCCTGGGGAGTAGTAGAGCTTGATGTATGAATACCCCCATTCCTTTGTCCCTCAGGTGGGCATTATTTTGCTCTTTCTCCTTCCAGGCGCTTTTTATACATTTACGTGGACAAGTGTGTGTGTGTGTTTGCACCTGTGTGCATGCACAGGCATGTGTGTGTGAGCACTGCACTTGTTGACCCACAATGCCTGGTTTTGACTCTGAAGATGTTTCGGACTTCTTTCCCTGTGGCCCCTCCACTTCTACCTTCCTTCGTTTAGGAGTGGCATAACATCACATAGTATGAAGGTGACTTGATTACTTCTCTGTTGGTGGACATGTAGGTTTTTTTCCAGTCTACGATGGCCTCAGCTTTGGGTTGAGAATGGGTTGCCCCCAAACGGTCAAGTCCCCCATATTAAGGACTCCCCTTAGCAATACCACTCTTGTGAAACCTGAACGAGCCAGAAAGATGGTTATGAAAACGAAGGCATTATGAGAACCAGACAGAGTTGCTGGGGAATTCCAGACAATGCAGTGTGACTCCTCCAAGTCCCTGGAGAGTTAGAACCAGACTCCAAAGCGGTGGATTGGGACAGGATGCTAGAGAGAGAAGAATCGGGGAGAGAGCAGGGGCACAAACACTAAGGAAGAAGAGTCTTTTCCAGTCCTAGACTCTTGAGGTTCCATTTGCTAATTTATCATAAGACCACAGAAAAATTGATCCCTCCTGCGCCATCCAGATGTTGCTTTCTTGAGCTCTGACTTTGCCCCCATAGCTCTTACCACATCAAGGAGAGGGTTAGCAAGAAAAAGTCTTCCACTTTAGCAGGCCTGAAATACTCTCTGTTATATTCTTCCGCATCCTCTCAGTCAGGGAGCCAGGACCGGGAAGCATAAATTATTAGGTTGAACCATGCACAAGAAACATTTTCATAGTTCAAAAATAGTCAAATACCTTCTATTTTGTGTGGTTCAACTAAATAAAATTTTAAAAGAAATTCAGATAAAATTATCTTTTAAGTGAGTTGGTTAGAGTAACAGTTTAGGGACTTTGACTGTGGCCCTTCTACATTCAAGAGTAGGATTTTGGATACTAATCACTATACAAGCAAGGGGTTAAGTTAGTTAGAGGTAGGATTGGAACTAGAGGTGACAAACACATGAACATAAATTCTGCTCCTTTCCAATTCTTCACTCATGGCAGCCATCACTAATTAAAGTTCTAAGACTTCCTGAGCCCGGAAGTGAATACAGGGTACTTTCAACACATTACTAAAAACAACCACTGTGTTGATAGGAGTCAGTACTAACAATGGAGCCATAGCCATCTGGCTTGGTTGTGGGGTGAGAACTTTCTTCAGTGAATGTCATTTAAGGTCATATTTAGGTTTGGTTCACAGTTATGGCTAGTTTTGAGATTTTTTTTTTAAGGATAAGTTTGAGACAAGGAAATATTTGGACTCTTGTTGAGAATCAAGATTAGTTCTAAGTTTGGGGTGAGGATGGTTTAGTGCTCTAACTAGCTTGATTAGGTTAATTTGTTAAGTTACAGATACAATTAGACTGGATTCAGAATTGAGGTTCAGACTTGTTTAACCTGGAGTCAGAGTTGTGTTCAGGATTAGGTTGGATAAGTGAAGACTCAGGAGCCAACCCTTACAGTTGCCACTATTTTGACTCCTGTGGCGTCTGAAGGAGGAGTAGGAGTAGTTCAAGAAGCATTAAATATAGATGATGTGCACAACGGATAATTGGTAAGTGACTTTGGCGAGATATTTAGCAATTTTAAGGTTCATTTTCATCATTAAGCAAGAACTATGAATGGTACACCATTTTTAAAAATGAGACTTATGTGAAGTGTTTAGCAAATTTTTGTTGGATAGCAGAAACTGAGTAAATAGTAAGTCTCTACTTTGTTTATACTGGCATCAGTAGAACGGATGACAATGGCAGTCACAATTTATTAAGCACTTACTGTGAGAGAGCCTAATTTTAAGCCTTTGACATATATTACATCAATTTTCTTTACAGCAATCCTATGAAATGGCATTATCATAGTCATTTTAGAGATGAACGAATAGGAATAGAGAGAGGAAAGAACTTATCTAGCTCGTAGTCTTGGTTCAAGGTCTCTTCTGTGGTTGCGGTAGGTGTGTGTTGGGGTTAGGGTCATCGCAAGACTGACCTGGGGCTAGGCAACTGACTTCCAATCTTGTTGGAGTGATGCTTGGAAGCTCTCACTTCATTGCTTATTCTTTGCTGGAGGCCTCTGTCCTTACTACATGAATTTCTCCACTGGACTGCTGAACATGTCTGATTTCTTATAGGGCGAGTGATCCAAGTTGGGAAGGTAAGGACTGTGACTGCTAGAGAAACTGCAGTCTTTTTATAACCTAATCTCATCAGTGGCATCATACCAGGTCTCCCATATTTTTTCCATTAACAGAAAGTCAATAAGTCTAGCTCATCCCATTGAAGAGAGAAGCACCGAAGAATTTGTGTACATGCTTTGAAACCGCATAGTAATTATTTAATGTATAGCATATTATATTATAGCACATTGTCCATGTTCCCATTTCAACATTTGTAACTTTGCGTTGTATTTTTCCTCCTGCATATCTCTCCACCATTACATTATAAAGATTTCAAGAATATACATAAAGAATTCTTTGTCTGCATGACCTCAGCATACCCTTTTGGGATTCTTAATTACAGAAAGGCGGAAGGAAACTCTCTTGGGGGATGGACATGTTCTATATCTTGATTGAAGTTTTATTACCAAAATGTATTCATTGTCACATTGATAAAACTATATTGTCTTAGGTCATTTTATGTTGCTATAACAGAACACCAGAGATTGGGTAATTTATAAAGAAAAGAGGCTTCTTTGGGTTTCTGATTCTGAAGACTATTAAAACTGGGTGACCACGTCTTGTCAGTTTCTGGTGAAGACCTTAATGTGGAAAGTGGAAAAGGAAAACTTGTGTGGGGTGGTGAGGGATACTAGGAGTTGATGTACTTTAGAACAGCCTGCACTTAAGGTAACTAGTCCAGTCCTAGGAGAACTCACTTACATGAGAAAGCTATTAATTCATCTATGAGGACAGATCCCTCATATTATTGTTTGGATCTAGAATGTTCCCCAGAGTCTCATGTATTGAAGGCTTAGTGCCCAGTGCAGCAGCATTCAGAGGTGGGGCTTTTTGGATTATGAGAGGTCTAACCTCATAAGTGGGTTAATCCGTTTGATGGAATAATAATTTGAATAGACTACTGAGATGTGGTAGAAACTGCAGGCAGCTGGGCCATGACTGGAAGAAGTAGGTCACTGGGAGTGTGCCCTCGGGGACTACGTAGTGTCCCTGTCCCCTGCTCCCTACTTTCCGGCTGCCCTGAGCTGAGCAGCCTTTCTCCCCTGGGCTCTTCCACCATGATGTTCTGCCCTATCACAGACCCAGAGCACTGGGGCCAGCCAAGCTTGGACTGAAACCTCGGAAACCAAGATACAGAGCAAACTCCTCTCCCTTTAAGTTGCTTGTGTGCGGTGTTTTGACTAAGCCAGCTCTGGGACCCAAATGCCCTTTAAAGTCTGTGCCACTTCTCAGCACCACTACATTGGGAACCAAGCCTCAGCATGAGTTACAGTGGAAGCAAACTATATATTTCAACCATAGCATGAACCTTTTAAGCATATGTGCCTTTTACGATACGTAAGTTAACCTCAATAATTTAAAACAATAAAAACAAATGACAACTCTCACACCGAAAACATAAATAAATAAAGTTAAAAACACAGAAGATGGGTTTAAAAGCAGATTAGATACCAGTGAGGGAAAGGAAGTGAACTGAAAGATGGATAATAAAAAAAGATGGAAAATACAGAGAGTAAGAGTTACAGGAGATGTGATTAATACCTATGTTCAATTAAATTCCAGATGGTGAGAGAGAAAAATGGAGTAGAATCAACATTTGAAGAGATCATTAGCCAGGGATTTTCCAAATATGATGTAAGTCACTACAATGTGTGATGAACCTAAGAAGGTAAAACCAAAGTAGATCACAGTGGGGTCATCACAGTAAAACTGCTGGAAATCAAAACAAACGGGAAAAAACCTTAACAGCAACCAATGGAAAAACAGCACATTACCTTGAAATGTGCAAATGAGATTTGAGGTGGACTTCACTTTTATTTATTTATTTATTTATTTATTTATTTATTTATTTATTTTAAAACTAGAGGGAGAGGGTGAGGGAGAGGAAGAAAGAAAGAATCAGTTTTATTTATTTGTTCATCTGGGCTTCCTTTTTCCAACTTTTTGTTGTGGATGTTGTGCTGGGGTTCAAACCTGGGTCCTTGTGCAAGGTCTTTACCACTGAGCCACCGCTCCAACCCCTCAGGCAGAATTCCTTTTTCTTAAAATTTTTTTATTCAGAAATTTATTTGTTGAACAATCAAACAAGCTTCTAATGAAATAATATATTGTATATATAAATTCTGACAATTAGATTTACCCTCAACCCCCCCCAATTACCCACCCTTATCCCTGGCCCCCCGCTTTCCCAATACAGTCTTAACGGAAGTTATATAAGCCAAAACACAGTGGAACAATAAGTTCAACATTTTCTAGAGACTAACTACTGACTTAGAATTATAAACCCAGAAAAATATTCTTTTGAAGTGATGGTGAAATAAATACGTTTCACATAAACTAAACCAGAGATAATTTGTGTCTGTAGACTTTCACTAAGGAAAATGGTACAGGGAGTTTGTTAGGTCAATGGAAAAGGATCCCAGAAGGAAACTGTGATATAATGCAGAGCTACGGAAGGGTTAAAGTGGTGGACACATCTAACTGAGATACGCTACATAAAGCAAATGGTGATAATCTTTTGTCATTGCAATATTAAAACAAATCTGAAATAAAGTGTTTCAGAATTCTTATAGTATCTGAGAAGTACCAGAAGTATTAGCCTATATTAAACACTAATAAGTTAAAGATGTTGTAATCTCCAGGTTAACTTGTAAAAGAAGTGAAAAAGAATATATAACTAAGAATGTAATTGACTGGAAAAATGGACTAAATAAAAATATCTGATTAATGCTCAAGAAGGTAAGAAAGAAGAAATGCAGGAATATAAAAAAGATGAAAAAATTGAAGACAAATAGTAAAATGGCAAATTTGAACCCAACTATATCATTAGTTCTATTAAATGTATATGGTCTAAATTCTGTAACTAAAAGATAAATATTTGTTTCACCAAAGCATGTGCTTACAAAGTCTTTGCTTTATGTATAAGGGTACATGTGGTTTGAAAAAGATAATTGGATAATTATTCTTACATGAGACAAAGTCTAGTTTAGGAAAAATAGTATCACCAGAGTTAAAGATGGACACTTTATAATGACGATAGGGTCAATCCACTAGGAAGATATAACAATGCTAGATTCATAGCTACTCCATTAACATAGTTTATAGGATCCACAGCTGTAGTGGTTGACTTTGATATCATCTCCTTTGAGATGAGAGATCTAACAGATAAAAAAATCGGTAAAGTTAAAGATCTCATTACACATTCAAATCAATTTATATCAATAAGCCTAATTTACTTCATTGAATAAGCCTGACTTAATTGTATACTAATTAAATGCTAACAATATTTACTAACATTACATATGAACTATTAAATAAAATTGGTTGTATTTGGGATAAAAGTCAATTTTTATCCAATTTAATGCACCAAAAGTTGTCAGTCATATGTCCTCTGACCAACATGGAATGGAATTAGAAATAAGTAACAAAAAGAAAATTAGACATACCAAAATATTTGGAAATCAAACAATTCATTTCTAAATAATTAATGAGTCACAGAATGCACTATAGTGGAAAGTAGTATTTTGGAAAATATGATAATAAAAACATAACATATAAAAAGATTTGGAATGAAGTTAAACTTGTTTTAGAAGGAAATTTATAGGTGCATGTGCTCATAAGAGTAAAGAAGAAAAAGCTAGATATTAAGTATTCAAATAATCATCACAAGAAGTTTGAAGAAACCCCAAATCAAACCCAAATAATATGTAGTGTAGAAATTGATGAGAAGAAATTAATGAACTAGAAAAAATACATAGTAGAGACAATTAAAAAATCCAAAAGTCAATTCTCTGAAAGACTAGTGAAATAGATACAATTTCTACCAAGATTAACCAATAGGAATTAAAGAAGACACAAATGTCAATGCAATAATGGGAAAAGATACACTAGTATAGATTGCA
The DNA here is from genome assembly GCA_004027875.1 of Aplodontia rufa. NCBI lineage: Eukaryota > Metazoa > Chordata > Mammalia > Rodentia > Aplodontiidae > Aplodontia > Aplodontia rufa. The sequence goes on from PVKS010010661.1 coordinate 17,435, forward strand.
TACATAAGAGGATATAATACAAACTATATGTTAATATATTTTAGAATGTTGATTAATAATGAAAATTTCAAGAAAAATAAAATTTATAAAAATTGTCCTAAGAAAAAAGAAACTGTTTGAATAGTTACATAATAAATACATATTTTAACTGAAACTTTAAGTCATAATTATAAATTACCTTAAATTTAAAGAATTTTAAAAGGAATAATGTCAATATAAAAATTTCAAAAAGTTAGAAATAGGAAAGTAGAGATATTATGAGGTTAAAAAAATCTTCAACACGAAACCTGATAAAGTTGTTACACAAAAGGAAAATTAAGATGTCAATTTCTCTGTATAGAAGCAAAAATTCCAAATGAGAATTATCAAATTGAACCAAATTTGCTTAAGTAGGGCAATGCACCTAACCAAAGTTGGATTTATTCCAGGAATACAAAGATGGCCTAACATTTAAAAGCAGTCAAGCAGTCATATTATTTACCATATCGATGATAAAAAAGAGGGAAAAAAAGGAACCATCTCAATAGATATAGTAAAAGCATTTGAAAATTTCAGCATCTAATTATTATAAAACGTGAACCATTCTGGGAATAGAAGAAAATTTTCTAAATCTGATAATATCTGTGAAAAATTGTAACCAAACATTATATTAATGTTTATTGGTGATATATTGAAAGTTTCCTCCCTGATGACAGTCACTATGGTCACTTCTAGTCAATTGTACTGGAGAGCCTGTCTGCTGTAGTTTGGACCTTGAATGTTTCCCAAAGGCCCATGTGTTGAAGGCTTGGTTGCCAGCCTGTGGTGCCTTTGGGAGGTAGTGGGGCCTAATGGAAGGAAGATAGGCTACTGAAGGAGTGCACTTGAAGACATTGGGACCCCAGGCCTATTGTAGTCATCAAAAGTGTTCTCTGCCGCGTGCCCCTACCACGACATACTGCCTCTGCACACGCCCATAAACGGCAGAATCAACCATCTATGAACCAACACCTCTGAAATAATGAGCCAAAATAGTGTTTCCTTCCTTATAAGTTGATTATCTCTGGTATTTTATCATCGTGATGGAGAACTGACTATTATATTACCCAATGCAATAAGTCAAGTAAAAGAAATAAAAGGCATAAAGATTGGGTAGAAAGCAGTAAATCCAACATTTTTTTTTGTAGAAGATAAGAATGTATATATAGAAAATCCCATTTAATCTGTAGATATAAAATTGATGGGTGAATTTTGCATGGTTGCTGAATGAAAAGTTAATATAAAACTCAATTATACATTTCAATCAAATGACATAAAATGGATGAATGGATAAAAAACATGATTTAGCTGAATGTTCCTATTAGGGACTTGCTTGATCAAGGTTGTCCTCCGATAAATCACATTGGATCAATTGGATATTCATATAAAAATATGGAGTTGTAACATACCATAAACAAAAATTAATTCTAGAAATATTTTAGTTCTAAATTTGAAAGGGAAGAATAATAGTAAAACTTCAGAAAGATGAATTTGGGGATTTTTTCATGAGTTTAGGTTTGTGTTAGTCAGCTTTTCATCACTGTGACCAAAATGCCTAGCACAATCAACTTAAAAGAGGAAAGGTTTATTGGCTCCTGGCTTCAGAGGTCTCAGCCATCTGCTCCACTGCTTTGGGCCTGAGGTGAGGCACATCAAGGTGGAGGAGCTTGCTGGAGAGAATCTGCCCAGCTCATGAGAGTCAGAAAGCAGAGCAGAAGGGGCCACAGGCAAGAGAGTACCCCAAGGCACACCTCCTGTGACCTACTTCCTCCAAATATGCCCTATCTGCCTGCAGTTTCCACCACCTTTCAATAGTCCATTCAAATTAGTAATCCATCATGTGGATTGATCCACCGATGAGGTTAGAGCCTTTATTTTTTATTAAGAAATTTAGTTATTGTACAATCAAAAATGCATCCAAAGTAACAATATGATGTGTATATAGTCTTAAATCAGATTTACCCCCTGGATCCCTCCCATTTCTCCCTCCCTTTCCTCTCCCCCTTGCCCCTCTCGCTCCTTCCCGATACATATCTATGATTGCCCTAGATTACATGTTACTATACCTTTGCTGGGTCTAATACATGAGGTTGACTACCTTTCACCCAGGTCTGGGTTTAGCTCCAGCCTCCACAAATGAGTGAAGACATTTGAGCCTTGACTCTCTGGGTTAGGCTGACTTCGCTCAGCATGATTTCTTCCATTGCCATCCATTCACCTTCAATGGTTGCCATATGATTGTTTCTAACTGTTGAGTAGAACTTTGTGATGTACACATATACCGTAGTTTTTGGATCCATTCATCCAGTGAGGGGCATCTGAGTTGGTTCCATAATTTAGCTATTGTACATTGAGCTGCTATGAAGCCTTTATGATCCAATCATTTCCCATAAACCTCTCCTCTGAATGTTGCTGCACTAGGGAACAAGCTTTCAACACAAAAGAGTTTGGGGGACATACTAGATCAAAACCATAACAGAGTTGTTGTATTTTTTGGACAGATTGCAACAGTAAAAATAAGAGATTACTAAACTGGTCTTAATTAAACTTAAGAACATGCATTTTTCAAAATACCCCATTAAGAGAATAAAGATGTAAGCAACAGAATAGCAGATATTTAAAATGCATTTATTCAGCAAGAAGATCTTATATGCAATCAATGCAGAGAAAGTGCTTTTACCAATTGATGAGGAAAAGACAGACAATCCAATATAAAGTGGACATAAAACATGAACAGGCTCTTCAGAAAACACACTGTTCAGCTAGTCAACAATCAAGTGAAGATATGATTAACATCATTAATCATGAATGAAATGCAAATTGAAGTCACAATAAGATATACCAACAAATTTCTCCATCATAATACTTAGTGAAAGAAGGCAGTTATAAAGATTTTTTTCTATTGAAATGTCTTTAAAAATTTTTTTGGAGAAAGAGAAAGAGAGGGCAGGGGAATCAATTTTATGTATTTATTTTAATCTAGCCTTTGTTTCTCTGACACTCAGTTGTATATGTGGTGCTGGGGTTTGAACCTGGATCCTTGTGCATGCCAGGCAAGCACTCAAACCTCTGAGCCACTGGCTCCAGCCCCCTCTGTGAAGTTTTAAAAATGGTAAAAGTAATTGATGAAAAAATAGATGAAAAAGTTTGCTAATTATTGTAGGGGTATTGAGAGGGAGCACCAAGAAGCTTTGGTGGGTGCTTGCTATATCCTTTTTAAAAAAATATTTGTAGTGAATATATGGAATTTATGTAAATTTATTGTATGGTCTGTATACATTTAACTATGTTTCTTATTCCATATGAAGTGTTTACTTAATATAAAATCACTAACCACTGTGGGAAGGGAGCTACCTTGTCCTGATAAAGCTCAGGTCTTTGCCTGATATGTGTAACCGGGAGAACACTCACAGTGTCCCTGGGAGGGGAAATCTTATCCTCAGTAAAAGTCCATCTGATTTGTGTATAAATCTCCGAATGCAGCACCCTTGGGAATTTGACTGTGGATGGCTTCCTGGTACTGCCAATGCCGCAGTAGTATTTGGGTGTGTGAGAGGGGGATGAGGTGGGAAGGTGCTTTTCAATCTAGACCAGTGTTTTTCCATCATTAGCATGTGGCATAACCATGTGGAAGGTTTGTTGAAACACAAAAGTAGGGGTACACTCCCCAAACTTCTGATTCAATGGTACTGGGGTGGGCATTTGCATTTTGTATTTCTGCCAGTGCCCAGGTGTTGCTGATGCTATCTAATGCTGGCATCCTACCTTGAGGTCCAACGATCTAGAGAGCTTACCGTGAACACTTTCTTGCGTAGCAGGCTCTTGCTGTTGGTGCGTGATGGAGTCTAAATTATAGTTCCAAGACTTTGAGCCATGAGGCCTAAATTTCATTGTTCACAGAAGGTCCTGCAGAAATGGATTTCATGAGTTTGTGGCACCAGTTTTATAAGGAGTTCAATTGGAGTACGTCAGTGACTTGTTCTTACACATGTCAACTCAATATGGGTAGAAAAGCCTTTCTTGGGTGAATACCCTCCCTGACACATGAGGTCTTTAGGAGTTTGGCATTTTGAGTGAGTTAGCTCATAAACCCAGGCCATGGGAACAGATGACCTGTCCTATGTCTCTATTCCTATTTAACAAACCTGACCTTAAACTTGGCGTCAGCACTGGTGTTAGACGCAGGAGGAGTGGTGGAGGAACAGCAGCCTGCTTCCCCATCATGAGGCTCTTTCCAGTCCATCACGTGCCTCCCGAAGGCCAGATGAGTCTGTTACATTTTCCATCCTCAGATGACTCTTGCTTTGCACATGTGTTTCAAAGGCTGAGAGCTGTTTGCAGAACACTGCCCCAGCCACAAGATTTCCCTTCCTGCAGCTGGTGAGTATTGCATCCAAAAGGGTCTGGGACTTTCCAAGTGTTGATGTCACGTCTTTAGCAGCTCTCCTCTCTCCTCTCTTGGGATTGGCTTGCTGTGAGCTATCCCTACCTAAAGACCAGTCGCAGTGGCTTCATCTGTTTGACCTGGATGGTGACATTATCTTTGGCATTCCAGTATTCCCGGGTTTGTTTCCCTTGGGCAGTATTATTGCCAGCTAAAGAGCTGATTTCTCCCATTCCTACAGCACCCAGTTTCCCGTAGACCTGCTCGCTCTGTTGGTTTTCAATCCACCTTGGCTGTTGGTCGAGACATCGGTGTCCTCTCTCCATCCTCACCCTTTAGAGTACTCTGACTTCCCACTGCCAGTGTCTGCATCTGTGGACCTAGGGGCTTCTGTGCCTCCCACTCGGAACCCTGAATGTTTGCACAGCAGGCTGGTTGTTCCAGGAAGAAGCCGTGGACAGGGACTCTCAGGCACTGGTACATAAATAACCTGCTGATGTACTTTGCACTATTTCCAGAACTTCACCGTAGTAGCTGGCTTAAAGACACATCACATCTTGACTCCCTCCTGAGTAATCTGTGGATTTGTTATCTATTGAGTACCTACTTTTTTGCCAGGCATTGTGTTAGACTTAGGAGATAAATAATAGTGCTTGCTGTCTAGTGGAAGAAACAGACATTAAACAATCACACGGAAAGTGGTTAAATTCAAAGTTGAGATAAGCGCTATTATAACCCCAAAGCCGTGTGCGAGAGAGGAACTAAGTGATGTATCCACACAATGCGGTGGGTGAGAAAGGCCTTACTGAGGATGTGGTTTTGAACCTGGGGTCTGAAGGATTCCAGAGAGTCAGCCATGTGAAGATCTGGGGGAGAGAAAACACAAAGATGTTGGAACAGAGAGAACTTAGGATTTCTTAGAATGGAAGGAGGGTTGACACAAGAGGAGGGACTGGTACTACTCAGTGGTGCTGGAGAGGCGGGGAGGGACCAGATCAACCATGGCCTCAGAGCAGCTAGGTAGATGGGCGTGTGCATAGGCGTGTGAGTGCTTGCACGCACAGGAGTGCTGTGGTGTTAGGAGTGCCTGTCTCTGCGTCTGTGTTTGCTTGGTAGCATGTTACCCAAATGAGAGGTGTTTGCAGCTCGCTTATATGTGCTCCTGGATGACCATGCCTCTGTGTGGGTTTGTGCGTATGAGGGCTTTGTATGAATGTTTTGAGATAGATTCTTTTGGCCGGTGTGGTGGTACATGCCTATAATCCCTGCAACTTGAGAGGTTGAGGCAGGGGGACGCTTAGCAAGTCCCTGTCTCAAAACAAAAAATAAAAAGGACTGGGGATGTAGCCCTGGGTGCGATTTCTAGCACACACACACATACTTTTTGTATTTATCTATATGTACATATTCATGTATTTGTATCACAATAATACCTGCGTCTGTGGAATTGATTCTGAGTGCATTTGTGGAAATCTAGGAGTTAATGTCCCGTTGTGTGTGAATACATGGATGCTGGTGTGTATGCTTGTATGTGGATGAATTTGTGTTGTGCTGTTCTATGTGTGAGTTTGTAGGTGGGTGTTTGTGTTTTATGTGTGTGTAAATGGTGTATCTGTCGCTGTGTGAAGCTTTGAAAATAAGCCTGTCCTCAACCAGACCACAAAATTTTGGAATTTTTATAGCCCACATTTGCTAGCAAGATGCAAACTTTATTTGTAGTTACAGTTATGGCTGGTTTTCTTTTATATTTTCAGTATTTCTGGTCTTGTTAAAATCTGAAATCTAAAACTCCATGTGAATGCGTGAATATATGTGCATGTGCTTAATTCCCGTGGTCTCTGTAAGTCAGCTTCGGTTAGGCCCAAAGCCTTTCTGAGTTAATGGCCTTGTTTAGACAAGAGCTTCGGACCTGGAGTAGAGTGATTTTCTAAGGCAACTTTTTTCATTTGTTTCTTTTTCACAGTTAATACCCTGGCTGTAAGATGATGCAGTGGGTTGGGTGTGGATGAGTGAAACACAGTGAGCCCATTTCTGAGCCCCGTGGAAGTTCTCACATACTGAAGATATCAGAGAAATGGAGAGGAGCAGCCGGAAGCCTCAGTGCTGCTTCCTCAGGGAGCAAGGCGACCAAGGCCTTCGGTAGGACTGTCCTTCAGCTTCCTATCCTGGCAACACACCAACAAAAGTTTCCTGCATGCTCAGGGGACACAGGCTGTGGCGTGACTCCTTTTCCTCATGCAGGATCTCATATTTGGTCCTGACTTGTTCTTCCAAATAGAATCATAGGATGTGGCGAGGCCTTATGCAAATTGTCTCTTCTAGACTACTCTGCAAACTTTTGTCTCATGAATGATCCTTCTGCTTCTCCTTCAACCTATCTGGTATACTGATTTTGTTGATGGTACCAATTAATGGCCTCTGCACTCTTCCTCTATAATCTCCTTTTACTTAGTCTCCAGGCTTGGGTGTGTGACTTGCTTTGGTCATTAAGGTATTGGCAAACTCAATGCAATCAAAAGTGTGGAAAAGCACTTATGAGTTTTACTTCCTTTCTTTTGCTTTTCTGTAGTCATCTTAAGAATAAGCCCATGATGGCCTACTAAAAAGATCCAAGACCACACACAGAACTTAGTTGCCCTGGAGCCGGTCATCTCAGGCTAGCCATCCTTCAGTGGACCTGCAGGCTGAGGACAGGTACATGGTCTGTGGTCACCAAGATCAATCCAGCCAAGCCCAGAGGAGCAGAGCCACCTAGGCAAGCTGGAAACTCACAAATAGTAAATGGTTGTAGTTTGAAGTCACCCCGTTTAGAGGTGATTTGTTGTACAGCTATAGTGGCAACCCTCAGGAGCAGGGTGCTTATTCCCGATGGAAGAATGAATTTCATTGTGTGTCAACTCTGATCATTGTTGGGGGAGGGTTGGAATATGGCTTTCTACAATTTGCGACTCTGTCCTGTGTGTCTTGATGGAATGAGGTCATGCATACCTCCACAGTGACCCTCAAGTATTTGATGGTAATGGTCACACCAGCAAACTCTACCCCCTCCAAACTAGATTGTCTGCATGGTACGAGTGATCCTCTCCAAACAACCTGGGTTATGTCCTATCTTGCTAAAAACACTCTTCCCTAGTTCCTCACTATACTTACACGAGAATCCATGTTCTTATCTTTTCTTCCTTTCTTTTCTTTTTTTTTTTTTTTTGGCACCGTTTGGGATCTGCTTGCCCCCACCTCATCCTGAACCACTCCCACCTTTGTGTGCAATGTCCTTCCCGTGCCAACTTGCTTTGTTTCTTGACAATGCGACTTTTTTCTCACTTGGTGGCCTTTCCTTAGTCTATTCCCCCTGCTTAGGAGTAAGTGCATGCTAACCCTCCAAAGTCTTCTTTTCTCAGAGCCAAACATCCATGATTCTTGGTTGATATGTGTTTTGGGTCTTTCATTATTCTGACTGCTTTTTCTGTGTCTTGTTACCATACTTGGAATTGTGATGCCCAGAATTGGTTTTGCTTCTTGGGCAGGACAACAGTAGGGGAGTTATCTTGTTCTTTCTTGAAGAGGTCTACATACTCAAGGGGGAGTACCCACCAGGACAGAAAGGACCAAGCACTTTCACTGTGATGGGTTGGACAGAGGAGTAGGATGAGAAATGCTGGTGGCAGTGTATCTGCTTCCATCAAGGCAATGGCATTGGCCTGTGCCTTCTGTGTGTAAGAGCTTGATGTGTATACAGACTGACAGGGCAGCCGGGAGGAGTCACCAAGGATTTGTCAGTGGCTGCCCTTGAGCCTTGCCCCAGATCTGAGCTAAGGTGGGTTGGAGGAGGCCGTGGTGTATCCGAGAAGCCGGAGTCCTCAGCTCCACTCAAGTGAACCTCTTCTCTTCAACCTTTCTTGAAGTGAGTTTGTCTTCAGGTCATGGACAAACACAGTCTAGTAATAGGTCAGTAAAAGCTGAGTTCTCTGAAATAGGCTCTTTCTAAACACTTAGCTTGTTTTATCCAGCTAAATTCTCAAAACTTCCCTTTCAGGGTGAAGTAGATTAAATCAGCTATTTCCTAACCACCTACATCACTGGAGGAATTTATTGGAAAATAGAATAACAGAAATAAAGGAAGAGAAGTTTACCTGACAGTTGTGGTTTGGATGAATATCCCCAAAAGAGCCATATGTAAAGGCTTGGTCCCCTGAGTGGCACTAATGGATCTTTAATAGGTGAGGCCTACTGAGAGGTCTTCATGTCACTGGGGTATGCCCTCAGTGGTGACCTTGGGACCCTGGTCCCTTTCTTCTTTTCCTTTTTTCCTGGCTTGGGATGTGAGTACTCAATCTAACACACACTCCTCCTATGGTGTGCTGTCCTTACTAAATGAATGCAGCAATGGGGCTACAAAATCTTGGCCCTGAACTCCCAGAGCCATGAGCCAACACAAACCTCTTTTTACTTTATAAGTAGTCTGTGTCATGTATTTTGTTACAGTGACCCCAAACTGACTCATACATTGATTGGTTCTACTCAATATCTGCCAAATAAGACTGACTTGGGGGTGGATCTAGATAATCTCTATGTTTTGAAAGCAACTCCCTGGATGCTCCTTTGGAAATTAACCTGGTGTCTATGAGCTGCCACTAGAAACTAATAAATTATGTTACCATTTATCTCAGTGTGGTTCACAAGATGATTGTAGGTAGCACACAGAAAGGTAATTTTAAAAATTAAATTTTAGGGGCTGGAGCGGTGGCTCAGCAGTTCTGGCGCTTGCCTGGCATGCACAAGGATGCTGGTTCAAACCGCAGCACCACGTACACAACAAATGAAGACCACATGAAAAACTAAATAAAAATTGGATTCCATCTTTCTTTCTTTCTTTCTTTTTTATTTAAAGAGAGAGGGACAGTGAAAGAGACAGAGAAAGAGAGAAACAACTTTATTTAGTTTTTCACATGGCCCTAGTTGCTCCAACACTTAGTTGTGTACGTGGTGCTGGGGTTTGAACCCGGGTCCTCATGCTTGCCAGGCAAGCACTGAAAGCACTGAGCCACCACTCCAGCCCTGGATTCCATCTTTCTCTCTCTCTCTCTCTCTTTCACTATCCCTCTCTCTTTAAAAGAAAAAAATTAAATTTTAATAGTTACATATTTACTTTAAATATGCTCATTAGAAAACATTGTATATTGAATCTATTTTTATAGATACTATTAAGAAAAGACTAAAATGGGCATTTAATTAAAAATGAGTTGTTTTAGAGAAAATTAAATTATCAAAGAATTATACTGATAAGGTTAATGGGCAAAGGCAGCAAATGAATTGTTTTCATTTTTTATTTTTATTTTTGTTTGTTTTTATGAATACTTAACTGATAGTGTTCAAATGATCACTAATAGCAAAATTTTTTTTCCGAATGACATTTCTCACCTCTGAACTCTCCCCTGTTCTACCCTGAGACTCCCCAGCCCCAGCTCTTTAACCCTGACCTAGGTAAGATAGCTAAATCCCAGTTACTGCTTGTCTCCAGCAAGGAAATGGGGGAGGGCACTGAAGTAGTTTTGCAATTTTGCCATTCAAGATGCATTGATAACCGTTCAGCTTCTTTCTGGTCACAAGGAAGGGTTTGTATTTTGAAAGTTGAACTAAAATAAAGAAGAGCTTGTGGTGAGACAGCAATTGGAATAGAGGTGGGGCAGGGTGGGTCTCCTCTTTCTAGAAACATCCCCCTCCCCTCCTTCCACTCTTTGATCCACCTTTATGAGCAGGGAGATTTCCTCCCTTCTCTTCATGTAGCGTGGTTTCCTCTGTCAACGGAGGTTGACGGTGGACAGCTCACCTGGTTCTGTGAGTGCTAGACGAGATATATTTGCAGTGATCTTAGCTCAGGGCCTGGCAGATGGCGATTGGTAAGTGCTGTGTATCATTATCTCTGATGTCATTTTAGCATCAAAGGTAAAGGCATAGTAATTGCTCAACATTCAGTAAATACAAATTAAAACATGCGAAACATAATCGTCTCTCTCATGTTTTGCCCCGAGTGCTTCATTTTTGAGAATATAAAAAATGCTTAAGACCTCCCATGGGTTTCAGGATGTTCTTACTTTCCTTAGCCTGATTTGCCTCCCAAGGCATTCGGTTTCTCTGTGGTGAATTCTCTGACTGTGGAGAGTGTTTAAAGAAGTCAATTCTAGCACCTGGGGAAAGGAGCCTGAAAAATTCATCCCATTTCTTGAGCTCATTTCAGCTCTCTTACAAAGCTTTCTCACTCTCATTTGAGCAAGAGAATATTCCTAGGAGTGGGTAGGCAGACAACGCCATTCCCATTTTACAGATGATTAAACTGAATAAGCTTCGGAACCATCTTCTTTGGCAGCAAAGTGGATTCACAATAGGCAGAACCCACGGAGAAAACAGGGAAGAAAGTGGAGACAAATTCTTGCTTTGCCTCAGTTCCCCGCGTGTTTCAAGCTCAATTACTTTGTCTCATTTTACCGCTGCGCGCAGTGGCTGGGCTGCTGCAGCCCTGACCTGGATCTGTCCATGTTTTCTGCGTGGACCTTAATGCATTTGTAGAATCCGCATGCCGTAACTGGAGGCTGTTAGCAAATGCACATGCAGCAATTGGGAAATGCATTTCAGGGGCTGATCAAAGACAGTCCCCGCAAGGAAAAAAAAATACCTGCAGTGACGGGAGCTTGGGCCATCCAGACACTTGCTGAAAGTCTCTTTGAATTAAAAGCAGAGTGCTTGATGATTTCGTGACTTTCCCATCTGAAGATGGAATCTTCTGTGGCGTGGAGGGGGTGATCTAGGTCACTGATTTGCCCTGCTGGATTCTTACCAACAAAACAAGGCAATCGGTTGACTGAATGGACGTGAAGGGGACCTTGGGAGAGGTGACAGAGTGAAAAGTTACAAACTGGAACCAGTAAAGTGACAGGACAGTGGATTTCAAGCCATCAGGAAACAAAAGTCAGCTCGAATTTGTAAGGTGTGGCTTCAAACAGCAGGGTGACAGTGTTCAGAAATGCCCCCAAAGTGCAGTTCAGCCTAGGCGAGTTTTTCCAGTGACAAAGATCATTGAGCAGTAAGCAGAGAAACCCATATGGGGAGCCAGGTGGAAAGAAGGACTCAGAATCAAGACATAAACAGAAGGAGTGACAGGAGATAGGAAGATGCTTGAGGAGGGGAAAGCTCACCAGAAGCCTAGTGTTAATATGGGTTGAGGAAAAGAAACAAGCTTCTAAAATTGTCTAGAAGAGGCAGTAGATCTATGAAGGAAGAAACTGATTTTATAACACAGAGAGGGGAACCAGAGAGAGAGAGAATTTAAGCCGGAGACATGTGGGTGGGACCTTGATAAGGGCGAGGGGCATGAACCTCTGATCAGGAGGAGCTAGAATAAAGAATGGCACCTGTGAGCATCCTCTCATTTCTCATGGTCCCCTCAGGTTGCAAGAGGACTTGGGAACAAGACTCATGAACACTGCTAAGGATTTTGAAAGAATTATTGAAGGGAAGGTAGGAGAGTTAGAAAAGGAGGCACGGGTCCTCCCCCATTTCAACAGGGGAGAGTGACAGCCACAAGCCGCATGACGATGAGTTTGTTGTTGATCCAAAAAGAGCTTCTGGGATGGATGATTAAAGGAGTTTATTTACAAACACATGGAAGAGGATAGAATGACGCAGGCGCTTGGTGTGGGCTTACCAGAGGTCCCATCAGGGCAGCCTCCAGCCTCCTCTGACTCCATCACATACGGACTGAGACCAAAGAGTGGGTTTGTTGCTAAGATCTGGGATGGCAACTGCACCCCTAAAAAGTGTCATGTAAAACCCTGTGGTCGAGAAAGCTAAATGTGGGTTAGAAGCCAAGTGGCAATAGTAAAAATTATCATTCATCAAATTTAACACTGACGGAGTGTCTTCTCCACGTCAGATCCGTCAGGTCCATGTGAGCCTCTAACGTATTAATCACAAAATAGGTTGATAGCCCAGGGAGCGGGGTCTCCAGTGGTGGGTTCCAGAGCATTGTCCTTGGTTCTGTTCCACTGGGTACCTCCATTCCACCCTTGGATGAGGAGACAGAGGACGAGTGAGTGACATACAGCTGGGAGGGAGGGAGAAAAACACGCAAGGTGATAGTCAAAAATAAATGATGGACGTGACAGGCAGGCATGGTGTATGGAGTTTACTATGACAGAAAGCACCAGGAATAAATCTTCAGCTAAAAGAATCCCCAGGGCAGAATAGGTGGGGTGTAGATAGTTAAGCATTACTCAGATAAAGAGGGTTGTGATTTTGGAAGAGGTCAGTTTGAGTAAAAAATGGGAAAGCCCACTTGCGAAATTGTTCATGAGATTTCAGGTCATATTAGTAGGAGCATTGTGTCTGCAATATGGACAGGATAGACCTCAGCTTGGCCCTAAACACTATTACTCACCTCAGGGTTTCAGTGATGTTGCAGATAGGGTTGGGTTGTAGGGTTGACATCATTTCTCTGGTCTCAGTTCTTCAATAGTTTCCAATCACACTCAAAAATCATATCCAAATTCCTTCTCATGATCTGCAGGCCCTTCTGACTCCATCCCCTCTGTCCCTGGCTTCCTCCTGTCCTATGGCTGCGCGCAGTAGCTGCTGTTGCTGTCATCAAGCAGGTTAAGTGTGCGTTCATCGTAGGGCATGTCTGTCTGTCTTCTCCCCTAGCTTTCCCCCAGAACATTGCTTGGCTTGATTCTTCATTTAATTTAGATTTTACTTAGTGCAACCTTCTCAAAAACAGTGGCTCCTGACCGCTTTACCTAAAGGACGAGTTCATCACTCTGCCGCTCCCCACACTGATTCATTTCCCACCAAAACATGAAGCACCACTGGACAAACTCACACACATTTATGAGTCTATTACTGTCTGGCTCCTTCATTAGAGCTTGTGCTCTGGGAGGGTGAGGTCTTCGCTGCTTCCCTTATAGCCCAGCATTGTGCACAGTGTGAGGAAGGCTCAATTTAGCAGCTCAATTTAAAAAAAATCACTAAATGTTCAGTGAGTAATACATGAGTTAATGAGTGAGCATCCTGTAGAACTCACATTTCATAGAACACATCTGAGCAAGTGCTTTTGAGGCTTCTATCATTGTAGTTTTTGGAAATAGGAAAAGGAAATGGGAAATAGGGAAAACAAAGATTTGGGAGATTTCTCTGGGTTTCTACCCATATTTCATGGCTATATTTCCTGGTGTATGTGTATGTTGGTGTTTTCTATTTCTAAACCTCCTCGACTCAGGACTTCTCTCTCACTGGGACCCTGGAGGTCCTGCTCTATCTTTGGTGAAGATGTTCTTGTCCGAATCTCTCACCTTCCTGCAGATCTCCTGAGCCCTGACCCCAGAAGGCCCCTTGTTCCCAGATCCGTTTCTCTCTGTTCTCCAAGGTTCCACGGGAGTGTAACTGATCTCAGGAATTGCTGAGTGTCTCCCTGTGTGGTCCCTTAGCATCACCCTTGTTTGAATTTGGAGGATGGACATTTTTTGCTGATCGTCAATGATGAACTCCTCGGTGCTCTTTTGCCCAGGGTTAGAGCTGGCTCTGGTGCTAGACAGATGGATCCTAACCCTAGTCTGGTCTTTTACTATGTGGTGTGATTCAAGTGGCTCTGTTGTCCATTCCTGAACTGTGGGAAGGAGGAGGAGTTCTAAGACTTTGCTGTAGGGTGGGTAGAAAGACTGAAGAGGATAACCGAGGGAAGCAACAGGATTCACCCGGGGCTTGCCCATTGGCGGGTGGGGATGGTTTCTGTTGGTGGAAAGATCTTCGAGGTACGATCAATGTACATTTTCCCTGGTCTTAGATGGTGCCTTGTTAGCTGTGAGCTACGCATGTGCAGCAGGCGCCCGAGGTGGAGAGCCCAGGCCAGCTCAACTTGTCATCCATGAACTACATAAGGAAGTAGTGAAGACGGAAGGACGGAGGGAGATTGGGTGTTCCTGGGTGGGTAGGGATTCTTTCCATCATCCTGGCTCATCTCCGGCACGTTCAGGGAAGCGTATGGAGAACCGTTTCTCCAACATCAAAACCCATATATCTGCTCTTATTTTAAGCAGTGTGTGTGTGTGTTTGTCCATGTGTATGTATGTGTGACTGCATGTGTGTTTGTGTATATGTATGTATATGTGTGTGATTCAGTGCATGTGTGAGTACATGCATTTGTGTGTGTGCACACGTCATGTGAATATGCATATGTATGTGTGTGCATGTGTATGTGTGCGAGTGCAAGTGTGTATGAATATTAATGTGTTTGAGTGGTGTGTGAGTGCTTATGTGTATTTGTGCTTATTATGTGTGAGTGTGCATATGTGTATTTGTGTATGTGCACGTGTGTCTGTGCGAGTGGAGGGAGGGTGCTTTCTCAACCTCTTCCTTCTCCTTGTCTCTGATTAATGCAGAAGGTAGGTTGGTTGCTCATAGCAGGGATGTGCTGGAAACCTAGCCTCGGGCTTGGGAGGGATCCCCACACACTCAGCAGCTCCCTCCCTCCCTCTCTTTTACTTTTTCCTTTCCTCCTTGCATTTTTTCATTCCTGGTTGACGGATGACAACTCAGAGCTGGCGTTGGACTCTCTACCTTGGGCTCCTGTGTGCATGTGTAGCTCATGGACCACACAGTCACAGAGCACACACACTTCTGAGCGCCTGCCATCACCCCATGCTCAATACACAGCCCTGCCAGGTATGCAGCCCAACTTAGGACTCTGTTAGTCAACAGGAGCCATGATGGATTAAGGTAGAGGGGTGGCTACAAAAGATGAATTGGGAAGGAAAAGGGACTGGACAGGAAGTAGGAGAGCAGATCAGTCCTGGATCCCGGTCCTGGTTCTTCCCCTTTGCAGATATGTAGCCTCAGAGAAGTCACCTTCAAAATGCGGCGGAAATAAACTGATCTTGAAGGATCATTCCTTGAACTCAATGGGAAATGAACAAGGAGTTTCCTGTGGGGCCTGGCATGGAGCAGCTGCTCCACGATGACATCATTCCTACCCCTTTCCTTTCTGTGGAAATCTTTAGGAGGAGACATGAGAATGGGGCCTCACTGTGATTCAGGTAAAGTGAAATGGCTTTATTGTGGATCACCTCCCAACTGTAATTATTGCTCAGAATCCATGAGCTTTGGTCATTTATTTATTTTGGGGTTAGGATTTGGTCAGGGCAAGGGATGCCGTTGTCCTCTTAGCATTTGAAAACTCCTCATCCAGGGTGCCTGGAGATCTGAAAGAGGCCAAGAGAGCAGCTGAAGTGCAGGGAGAAGCTGGGTACTCCAAACCCAGCAATTCCGTGGCCACAAATTCTAGCTGAAGCCCTGTTCTTGGCCTGACCCCACCTGCCCATCTATAATTAAGGTCGTGTCTACAGTTATACAGATTATAAGGAAAGAGAAGAAGAATGTCATCAAGTCATAATTTCCAGAATCAAAGCTCCTTTTTCCCCTGCTCCCTCCCTCTCATCCAGTTCGGAATTGGCAGGAGGTTTCCTAAAAAGTAGGCCATGGTGTCCTTTCCTTCAGTTCACTTCAAGTGGGCAAGGAGGGCCTGCTCTGGCTGCCAAGGCCTCCATCCGGGACCCTCAGCAGCGGGAAGGCAAGGCTTCCTGGATGCACACCTCCAGCCAGGAGGCCAGCGTTTGTCATGGAAGCATTTTTGCTTCTCTCTAAACAAGAGGTTATAATAAAATAAGGAATCATTTGCAAATGTTTGCAGATCCAACCCAATTATGTTCTTAATTGTACAGTGCATGTGTGCTGATGTAGTTTTGGTGTAGGAAATTGTTACAGATGTCAAATTGGAAAAATTCTTTTATTTTGGGGTCTTGGGAGTTGAACACTGCATTGGAACTGTCAGTCTCAGCCTTTTTGTTAGAGTTCATGAAAGGAGAATGTTTGAGAGGGAGAGAGAGAAAAAAAATTAAAAGTAGTTGATCTGGGTTGGGACGCCATTGTTAATATTACTGGCATTGAAATGGTTGGGGGTCCCACCTGGCAGTCCATGAAAACACAATGGTTTCTTGCAGGGTGGACACCACGGTCAAGGGATGGACGGATGGGCAGTGAAAGATGTCATCTGGGGGAAGTAGGACTGGGCAAACACCTTGTGGTCTGACTGGGGGTTTTGTTGTGTGGACACTAAACTTGAGATCTAGTCCTGAAACCATTTGGATGGAGGCCCAGGATTAAAAGTCATAGAGAAAAAAATTTTAAAAAGTTTGGATGGTAAGCAGATATTATGTGAATTGGGACAGGTTCATTCACTAAAGTATGCACCCAGCCCCAGAACTGTATGTAGGCTTTCTACTCCTCGTCCACTCTAGATGGTTGGTAGTGGTCGCCCATAGGAGAGTACTCCCAGATGTCTGCCTTGGAGATGAGCGAGGACAGAAATGGCTCCAGCAATTGCATGGTTGATGTCCAATGCCAGAATCCCCAAGTGCTGGCTGGTATGCATCCTGACTCTTGTGGGGTCCCCAGTCCCATCAGAGGATAGCTTTCCTGTTGCTGCCTCCTTGACACCATCTCCTCTCTCCTCCTTATTTTCCTCCTTCACCTTCTTTTCTTTCTTCTTCTCCTCTCCTCTGCCTGTCCTAGAAAAGGAACTCACATTGTGACAAACACCTGCTAAGTCCTTTTAAATGTGTCATCTTATTTAATCCTCAAACAGCCTCCACCCTTATGATCCAGTTTTTGGAGATTAGGGATCCACAAAGGGAGCTGCAGATGTGACAGCCAGGGAAAGGACTCAGGACTCTGAAGCTGAGGCTTTGGCCCATGACTTGGGTGTTCTTGCCAGCTATCCTTTCCTGCTCCCCAGGGCCCTTTCTGTATGCTGCCCCACAGCTGTCCGCAATGGATTTTGGGTCCTAGTCCCTTGGCCAGTCATCAGAGACTGAGCTGGCTCATGAGAACTGTGGAAGAGGAGGTTTATTTTTTTTTTTAAATGAGGAAAAAATTCTCTGGTGTCCTCTTTATTTCTGTTGAAACAGTCCTGTGAAAGGTACAGTTTTGGGCAAATTAGTCCTCTGGTGGGAGCTCCCAAGAAGAATGTTCTGGAGCAGTATCTGAGCATCTGATGATTCCCTGGTCAGCACAGCTGGATAGTGATGTTAACCAGAACCACCAAAGCTCAGATTCCCAAAACCTAACCCATAGGGAAAGGTTGGGGAGGTGGCTGGGAGAGAGCCCACATTAGAACTGATGTCTTCCAGGCCCTGCTGGGGACTGGGTAGAGAAGCTGCCTTTACATAAGCTTTCTCAGTATCAGGGCATGTTCTGGGCCAGGGCTTGGCAGTTTGAGGTCTTTGCCTGCCAGGAAGGAGAAGAGCAGATTAGCTGAGCCCAGTTCTGTAGAGGCTTCAGAGCAAGAATGGAACTGGCATCCCAGGTTCTGCCAAAGGCCCAAGGCCTTGCCCCTCTTTCCTGACTGCTAGATTTCCAGCTGTACCAGGTGGAGCTAAGTTACTGCATGATTCTCCTCCAAGAGTGGAGAGAGCACATTAGGTCCTCCTTTCTAGTGTTGTGATTTGCAAGGGCCCCAATCCAGCAACTGAGCCATGTGCTGTGGTGCAAATATGTGCCTGTTTCTGTCTCTATTTACTTGGTTGATGGGACAGCAATGTTCCCTTTCAGAGGCTAGAGTAAAATGGGAAGGGGCTGCAAGACACAGGGGCAGGAAGGATGAGGAGTGACTTGCCCAGATGTACATCTAGCAGCTTTGTCATTTATCTTCTTCTTTGTATATTTCATATTTTTGCTTTAATTTTTTAACCATAAATCAATGAATCTTTTGCCAACACTCTAGCTCGAAGAAGGTAGACCAGTAGTGGAGAAGACTGAGATACCAGTTTCCTTACTCTATCCAGTGTTTTTCAATCTTAGATCCATTTTGGAATCACCTAGAGAGCTTTAAAAAATATTGACAAAGGGACCCCAGCCCTAGAGATTCTGATTTAATTAACATGATGATATTTAAAAGCTACATAGATGATTCTAAGGATCAAATACATTTGAGAAATGCTGGTGTACTTAATACTTGGGTGGACACCAAAAGATTGAGTACTATGGCTAGATGATGCCATCTGTAATTATGACGATAACCTTGCTAATCCTTGAGCACTATTGTGCCAGGCACTGTGTGAGGTGCTTTGCCTCCATCATCTCTTTGAATCCTTAAACCAGGTGTATCTGAATCACCTGGAGGGTTGGTAAGACACAGGCGTCTAGTGCCCACCTCCAGAGCTTCTAATCCAGCGGGCATGGTTCATAGCGCTCTTGTGTTATTCTGTCCCCTTGAGTGTGAACTGGTTTTGTTGGCATGCTTCTAAAGAAAACAGTAGAAGGGCTGGGATGTCGCTTCTGAAGCTAAGTTTTAAAACAAAAGCATGGCTTCTCTTGGGTGCATTCTCTCTTGCTCTCTGTTGGAATGCTTGTCCTGGGAGAAAGAAGGATTTGCCATGTCACAATGCAAACCTGTGGAGTAGCCCATGTGGCAAGGAACTGGGGTGAGCCCACAGCTACATGAATGAACTTGGAGGCAATCCCACCCCCACAGCTGCATCTTCGCAGGAGGCTACAGCCCCCTCTGACAACTTGACTGCAATTTTGTGAGACACTTGAAGCCAGAGGTGCGTAGCTACCTGGTGTCCACACGCCAGACACAGAAACTGGGAGATGCTGTATGCATGTTGTTTATAGTTGCTGAGATTGGGATAGTTAGTTACAAAGCAATAATAGATGATACAGCGGATCTGGGGGTGGTGCCTGAGAGTCTGCTTTCCTAATAAGTTTCTAGGGGTGTTGAGGACCCTGCTCCAAATTCATGCTTCGAGAATTTCCACCTATCTACGCTAAGAAGATGAGATTATCACATTCATTGCACAGAGAAGCAGTTTAATAAGGAATAAATAACTTTCTCAAAGTCACATTCAAGAGTGGTAGTGCTGGCATTCAAACACAGGCTGTCTGTACCCAGGAATGCCCGCCCATAGCCATGTGGCCCAGCCATTTCTTCTCATTGTGGCACGTGTCTCTTGCCTTCTGTGTCAAATTACACTGATTGAATTTGTTGGTGAAGTTTGCCAGTGAGGGATTTTGATCTGGAACTTTATTGGGGATTATAATTAAAGAGACTTTCCTCCATGACATAAACGCTCCCCAAATTAGGATGAGAACTGGAGTGAACCCCAGGGACTGTTTACCTTTTGGTATTGTGGTTCTGAAATTTCAGCAAGCTTCGGAATTTCTTGGAAGACTGTTAAAATGCAGATTGATGCGACGGGTACTTGGAGCTTTTGATGTAACAAGCTGGGGCAGAACCTGAGAATTTGTGCTTCTTATGGTTTCCCAGTCAGGCTGATGTTTTGGGTCAGGGGGCCACACTTAGAGCACTGCTTAAGTGCTAATTGTGTTCCAGGAGTGCTGCTCTGGGTGAATCCTCTGAGTTGATCAGTGCAGAGAGAATCACAGGCGTGCAGGGGACTGCTGTTCCCCGAGTGCACATTTCCACTCTGCCTTTCTGCTGGGACATCTGGTCGGAGGACCCATGCGGCTGGGCACTTTCTGCACGTCCCATGCATTCCAGGGTGAGCTCAGATTCCATTCTAGTCACTGAGGGCAGAGTGTGGTCACAAGCAGCCAACAGCACTGCTTTGTGGGAGGTGTTGCTGCTTGGGTTAGGTCTTGAGAAACTGACCCGGGAATGTTGACAAGCAACCGCTGGGGCATGTCTAGCCATATTATCTGTGGCTATGAGCAGAGCAAATTTGGGGTTGGCCAATTGGCAGGTTGGCCAGGTGAAGGTAATAAATGGATACAAGTTCAGCCAAGACCTGCTTTTTTTTTTCTTGAATAAGAGACCCAAGCCAAACTTTGGAAGAACTTTTTTGCATTTTAGATGCCATGCCATATTTCCCTTGCCAGTGGGATGTGTCTTGTTATTGATTTTTCTTTTCTCTCCTTTTTTTGTCATTTCTTATTAACCCTTTGTCTTAATCTGCAGCCAGTTCTTGCCTGGCGAGGGTGGGGGACAGGGTGTTGGAATGTGGTGCCTGAGCCTTGGACACACAGGAGTTTGGAATGTTCAAGGTCCGGGGTAAGGAGACCTTACATACCTTCCTTTTGCATCTGAAATGAATGTGTGCAGAGCCACGGCCCGTGGGCCATCCTGGAGGTGCCAACAGAGAGCTCGCCCCCTTGCACATTCCGGAGTGCCACAATAGTACTAAGCTCTGTTCTGGAACTATCTTTACCAGACATATACCTGAGCTTCTGTGGCTCTAAACTGACACTTCACCATGTGGTTTGAAAGAAGAATGTCTTGGTACACTGTATTATTTATTTACAAATTTTCATCCTCTCTGTGCCTCCTATTCTTCCCTGAAGGCAGAAATAGTCTCCCCATGTCTTTAATTTTGGAGCTCTCATGTGACTTGTAGAGACATTGGAAGTTTCTTTCATCCCTCTTGTTCTGTCTCTACCACAAGACCAGAGATTTTTCAACCAGATAGAGATTGTTCCTTAAACCTGTACCTTAATGAGCAGATCCACGATTCCTTCACAGCTTGGGGCAAAGCCTCAGATCCAAAGACTGCTCACAGCTACCCTGAGTGACGAATAAACATTTGTTCTGCAAGCCAAGATCTGAGGCTTGTTTATTACACAGCAGGACCTTCAGCCAGCTGACTGATGAGGCAGAGCCAAATCCTTGTCTACATCTATTTCTGATTCCCCAAGAAGCAGGCTCTTTGTTTCTTTATTTCAGAAACGTTAGCCAGAATGACCACTTGCAAATGTGACCTAAATACTAAAAGCAAAAAATTTTTAGAGTATATGGAAGATACACTGGATCTAGTGGTAGGAAAAGTTTTCATAAATAAAGCATGGAAGGTTGATAAGCTTAGTCAAATGAAATAACTTTTGTGTAAAAAAGGACACATAAGTAAAAAGAGAAGGAGGCTTGGAGATGGCAAAGTATTTCTCATGCACAGAATGGCAGAGGATTTTATATAATGAAATCAGAATTCAGAATGAGCCCCTGCAATTCAGTAAGAAGAACACAGGCAAAGCAAGAGGGAAAAAAGGCAATGTGATTGTTAGAAGTTCATGGAAAAGGTAATAAGAGTGGAGAAATGATAGTAATTTCAGGAATCTGAGCCAAATGACAATCTTGGGACTTGGAAAATTTAAAAAGTCTTATGTATCAAGTGTTGGTGAGAATGTTCTCTGGGCCAGTGCAGGAATGCTAGGACCCAAACCTTGATGTTGGGGGCTTCCCAATCCAATGGAGAAGGCAGGCTTGTGAAGAGGTGATTGTGAAACCTTATGATCATCGTAGCAATGGAGCACGTTCAGAGTGAAGTAGAATCTGAAAGGGAAGCTGACTCATCAAGTCCATGGGAGTCAAAGAAGGCACAGAGAGGAAGAGATGCAAAAGGGGTAAAGGAGACTCCAGAAAGAGGGAGACCTGGACCAAAGCACTGGGGACTGAGAGAATGGACCAGTTTAGGGAAAATGGTATAGAACTGAAAAATGTGCATTAGAGGGACTGACACAAACAATTGATCCAATATCATGGAGAAATGAATCAGTAATACAAAAGACTGGCTGGCAAAACTCTTCCATAATATGGGGCCAAAAGACAAAGAGAAAAATATTATCAGAGAGAAGACCATGACTGGGGAGGTCATGTAACTGGTGTTGCTGGAAAAGAGATCAGAATGTGTACAATAGAAACAGGAATCAAATAGAGTGATTCAGCCACTCCACAAATGTTTACGTCTCTCAAAACATCATGAAGCACACTGTAAATACATACAGAGGACCTTGAATCACCTCTCCAAGTCTCCTTATGTGGAAGATGGACATCATGAGTCGTTCATGCAGCAGGCTCAGGGAAAAGGACCGCAGAGTGAGGCTCAGTGACAGGGATTTATTGTAGAACATTGCAGGTGAGGGGGTTAACAACACAGGAGACCACTGTGAGGTGCTCATTTACAATGCCTGAGTCTCTGCTGTTCCGTGTCCCAGGCTTCATGGAGGCTGCCCAAGGGTCACAGTCCTGGGGACAAAGCTAGAGATCTATTGACACACTCTCACTCCACTAACACCTCCCAGGAGAAGGAGCGGACTCCAATTAAAGATAAAATTTAAGAGGCATAGCGGAAGAAAGTTCGAGATGAAGAAATATTAGAGGAGTTCTATTTTATAAATACCAGAACAAAACTAAAGCAATAAATAAATAAATAAATAAAACACACACACATATAGAAAAAAACAGAACAAATAAATAAAACAGAAAAGGAAAAAACAACTAAAACGTAAGCATATGCTGCTTTTTTAAAAAAAATTCAAGGACTATTTCTAATTGGTACATTTAGTTTTACATTTTAAATTAAAAAGTTAATGTTTATTTATTTTTTGGAAATTAAGGAAATGTACAATAAAAACAAATTATAAGGCACTTGTAATATTACTACCAAGAATTACCACTATTATTTGCTGAGTTCTTTCAGTATTTCTCTGTTATTTCCCTATTAAAACAGAGATTGTGGGGTTGGGGATTTAGCTCAGTGGTGGAGCGCTTGCTTAGCATGCACAAGGCCCTGAGTTCGGTCCTCAGCCCTGAAAAATAAAACAACAACGGAGATTGTATTGTGTGCACATATACATGTACGTGCATGTTCCAAAAGGTGCGTATGTATGCATATGTGTCCATGCACATGTGTGCTATGCAATCGTGAATGCACATGTGAATATGTGCTTGTATAAATAGCTCATTCTTTACAGTATTATTAGATGGGTACGGAATGAAGGACCAAAAGAACAATGTAGAAAAATAGGCATTTGCAGTTTTGATTTCTTATTCAACTTAATCATTATCTGGAGAGGTTTTGTGTTTTTCATATTCTTCTATGCTTTCTCCTGAAAGTTCTTTCATTCTTCTTTCATATTGAGGTCACATTTCCAAGTGGCTGTTTTCTTGGTACACATTCGAGAAATGAATCCCTGGTTTTCCTCTGCCGTGGTCAGGGAATAGTCTTTAAGAGACTTTTCCCCTTTGGAACATTCTGAGGTTTTCATCAAGGACTAATCATGTAATCATATTTTAGTATGTGTTCTAGGGCTCTGGAAAAAAAAAGCACTTTTTCTGACTTTGTTTTTGAAGTATCCTATTTTTGCTAACAATTGGTATTGTCAGATTTTTTCTCTTTCTTTTCTTTCTTTCTTTTTTTAATAAAGTGTGTGTGTGAGAGAGAGAAAGAGAGAATCAGTTTTACTTAATTTTTCCATCTGGCCTTGTTTCTCTGACACTTAGTTGTGTACGAGGTGCTGGGGTTTGAACCCGGGTCCTTGTGCATGCCAGGCAAGTGCTCTAACCACTGAGCCACCGCTCCAGCCCCTAGACTTTTTCAATGCAAATCTAATACTTGTGAAAAAAAATCTCATTGTAATTTTGTGTTTCTTTAATTGCTTGACAAGTTGGCAATCTTTACCTTTTCTTGTTGCTATTCTTGCTTTCTTTCCCATGAATTTCTGATTATGGCCTTTGCCTCTTTCCTATTGGTTTCTTTCTCTTTTTCTTAATTCACAGGGATTCATTACGTTCTGAATTTATTTCTCCTATTACATGATTATAAACATCTGTACGTTCTTCTTTTTATTTTTGTGAATATTGTCTTTGGTCACAAAAACAGGCTTTAAATTTAGTAAATTTGTAGATATTTTCTTTCATGTTTTGTACTTTTTAATCTTTTGCTTAAGAAAAGAAATTTCACTTCTGTTGTGTTGTAATGATGTTTTATTTTTCTCTTGAAGGTTTTTAAAGGTTAGTTTTTTTAAAAAGAGAGGAGTTGCGCAGAAAGAGAGAGAGAGAATCAATTTTATTTATTTTTTCACTGTTCCAGCCCCTGTGGGTAAGTTATTAATCCATATAGAATTTGTGCTTGTGCATGGGGTGAAGTAGAGATTCTCTTTATTCATTTTGTTTTGTAAATTTTGATGGCTAATTGCTACAACACCATTAAATCAGTCCTTTCTTCTCTATTTTTTTTTTTTTTAAAGAGAGAGGGACAGTGAGAGAGACAGAGAAAGAGAGAAAGAACTTTATTTAGTTTTTCACATGGCTTTCGTTGCTCTGACACTTAGTTGTGTATGTGGTGCTGGGGTTTGAACCCGGGTCCTTGTGCTTGCCAGGAAAGTGCTGAAACTGCACTGGCTGCCCTGAGCAACCATTTCACTCAGTTTTTCCAGTGAACTCATCTTTGCCTGCACTGATGCCACACTGCTTTGTAATAATTCCAGATATATAATAGGGCAAATCAGCCATCCTTATTCTACAAATATTTGGAACTTTACTCTCCCATAAGAAATATTTATTTATTTATTTAGGTACCAGGGATTGAACCCAGAGGCACTTAACTACTGAGCCACATCCCCAGCTCATTTTTAATTTTTGATTTTGAGGCAGGGTCCTGCTAAGTTACTCAGAGCCTAGCTAAGTTGCTGAGGCTGGCTTTGAACTTGTGGATCTTCCTGCCTCAGCCTCCTGAGCCACTGGGATTATAGTTGTGCCACTGTGCCTGGCTTTCCTGTATTTATTTTAGCATTAGCTTATGAATTGCTATAGAAAATCCTCTTAAAAGTTTTGTTGGAAACATCTAGAAGTTACTGCCTTATTTATACCATTGGTGCCCTTTATCCGGTGGTATGATATGTCTATCTCTGTATTTAGAATTGCTTTTATGTTCTTAAATGTACTTTCATAATTGTCTTCAAAAATGTCTTGGCTTTTTGGATTTTCTTTGTTGCATTCATTCTTAAATGTCTTATATTTTGTGTTGCTCTTAAGAATGCATTTTTAATTTTATTATAGTTTCCAATTATTTAAAGGAATGATATTGATTTCAGCATAATCTCTTATATCCAGCATTGATCCTGAACAGTTTTACTATATCTAATAATTTTATACATTACTTTACATTTTCAATGCTATGTATGTGGCCAACGGTTATGTTTATTTCTTTCTAATCCTTCATATTTCTTTTTTCTCGCCTGTGTTGACTAGGACCTTTTATATAATGCTGAGTAGGTACAATGATAATGGTGTTCTTTTTCCTTGTCCTGATTTCAGAGAGAGTGTTGCAAAGCTGTCGCCAGTCCATTTTATGTTCACTGGACCTTTTAGCTCGATGGGCTCTGTGTATTGTATCAGGAAGCACCCTCCTCCCTCCCCCAGTATGCTAAGACCATTGTCATTTTAAAATCAGAAAGGTTATTTTTGGGGCATCTTTTGAGATGCTTATATAATTTTTCTCTTTTAATATGTTAATGAGGTGAATTTTTCATTAATAGATCTTTCTAACGTTTAATCATGCTGTTATCCTGGCATAAATCCAGCTTGACATTCTGTGTGTGTGCACACATACACACACTGACGCATCCAGTTTCCTATAAAAGGCTGCTGATGGTCCACTGTCTACATTTTTAAGATCTAGAAGTTAGTCTGGAAGACATTACGCTAAGTGAAATAAACCAGGCCAAGGAGGACACATACTGCTTGATGTCACTCACATGTGAAATCTTAAAAGGTGAACTTACAGACTTACAGACAAAGAGAGAGGAATGGCCAGGCAGTGGGTGGGGAGTGGAGGAAAGGAGAGTGCTTGTTCAAAGGATATCAGGTTTCAATGATGCAGAATGAATAAGTTCTGTAGGTCTGTTGTACAAGATGGGAAGTCCACTTAGTAAAAATGTACAATGTCCTTGAAAATTCCTGAGAGCTAATCTTGAATGTTGTCACTATAAGGAAATGGTAAGTAAATGAGGTGATGGAAATATTAATTATATCCCTTTAAGCATTTCATAATGTATTTATCAAAACATCACATGTTCAATGAAAAGGCATATAACGTTTTGTTGATTACACCTTAATAAAGCTGGGGAAAATAGAAAAAAAAATTTCTCTAAGTTAGTTGAGAAGTCAGTCTTTTTCAAATAACTTTTCATCCTTGGCCTTTTTATTTTTATGTTTTAAAGAGAGACAGGGACAGTGACAGACAGAAAGAGAGAATGAATTTTATCTAGTTTTTCATCTGGTTTTCATTGCTCTGACACTTCGTTGTGTATGTGGTGCTGAGATTCGAACCAGGTCCTCGCACATGCCAGGCAAGCGCCATAACCGCCGAGCCACTACTCCAGCCCTTGGCTTTTTTAAATTGCGATTTTCTTTAATTTTTGGTATCTTTTACGCTGTCAGATAATGTTTTACTTGTTAATTTTCCTGTTTCTTCTTTTCGGTGCCCATCCATAGTTGGGGTCCATTTTTCATTTGCCTGGTGGTTTTTGATTGAGTTATTTTCAGTCTGCCAGCCGCCACTGGGTCTGTGCTGTGGAAGCTTCCTTTCTGGATCTTCCTACTGATGCCTGGAGCTTTCCTGCTGCCCCTTCAGAGTCTCAACCCCTCTCTGAGGACATTGGCTTTGTATGCACGCTAATGCCACCTCTGCCTTTCTAGGCCTAGGGTTGTATATTCCCACCCTCCCGTGGACCATGGCATCCGTATCCGACTCTGAAAGCTTCCTGGGCCGTGGCAGTGTCCACTCAAACGTCTCCCTCTTTTATCTTTGAACTCTTAGAGTTTAGTTTCTCTTTTGAGAGCTTCTGCAAGTTACAAAAATGCATAATTTATCAGAATTTCCGTCAATATGTGACGGGAGGGAGAACATTGTTAGATCTCTGTTATTTTTCCAGAAGTTCAGAATATCTTAATTTTATTTTTTAACTTTTATAATTATGTTGTTTACTTCTGCATTTTTTCCTGTTCTCAAATTATCTTTGTATCTGACTGCAGTAATTTCATGATGTTCTTTTGATTCTTCTTATAAACAACAATACTTTTTTCTTGTCTTTTATTTAACTTAATTCTTCTGAATGTCCATCATTTTAAAAATGGAAGTATCTTGACTTAGATTCAGGATCTTTTTATTTTTTTATAAAACACATCAGAACAGTGCTTTTCAGTTGTTGGCAAGCATCTACTGAGTCAGGGAGGGAGGAACAGGGAGCAACGTGAGTGAATCTGGCAAGGGCATAGCAGAGGTCTTCTTCAGGGGGACACCAAATATATTCTCCAAGTTCAACAGGGTATTCAGATAGAATTCTAGATCGGTGTTCTGCTCTTTGGGCTCATGCACCAATAGGTTCCCTACACCAGCTGGAGGATGGGTCCTGGAGATGTGGGGGACACCAAGTGGCATGGTGGAAACATTGTGCTGCTGACCCCTAGTGGTGAAATGGACTCCAAATGGGGTGCCCTCCATCCCCAAGCCCCGGCCCTTTTGCTTGCTTTGTCTGCAGATCTCAACCCTATGAGTGGATGACTTTTGGGTGTTCTCCATTCTCCTTCTAGACCGATTACGTTTCATACAGGAAGTTGGGACCTGCCATTCATTTTTTTGTCTCCCGTCTTATCTAGTGTATTTCTGGGGTTGGTACAGACTGTGGTCGCTGTTGGTTCGTAAGGTCTTTGGTGCAGTTTAGTGGGAATCTAAGAAGGCAGAGGCTTCATCCGATGCCTTTATGTATGTTGAAATGTTACTAGCTATTATGCTTTCTCTGCTTTATAGCATGGGACTGAGGATGAGCTATCAGAATTTTCAATGTGAAGTTAAGAGATTTCACAGTTGAGTCCGACAACAATGATTAAGATTGTTCTTATTTCCCGTGTTTTTGGCCTTTCAGGTATTAGCCAATCTAAAGTATTCATTCCTTCACATTTCTTGCAAACATGACTTGACATCTACAGCAATTTAAAATCCTTACAAATACGTTCGGTTAGTACACGTGTACTTATTTTCTAGGTAAAATAGCAAATCAAATAAAAAATATTCCCTTTGTTTCATTTCTGTTGAAACAAAGAATGTTAGACTTTCAGGAGACAAGAACATTTCACCCGCAGAGAGGGACACCGCTGCTATTTTAATTTCTCAAGGTTTCTGTATTTTTACTTCTTTTCTTCTCATGGCATCAACGTTTCTGGGCCCTTCTCTGCGAGCTGTTGAAATGCCGTTTGGCTTTTCAGCTCAAATCACAAAACCCAAACTCTCACTTCCTTGAGGCTGCAACTTGAGCACCGGCAAATGAGGCCAACTTTAAGCTGGAGTGAGAACGTTTTTTTTTTCTTTCATCCCTTTTGACAGCATCCCAAGTAACACCATCGCAAGAGGGGAAATGTCAAACTGAGGTGAACGCCCGGCTCAGGTCTGATCTCTGAGCCATACTCCCTGGTACCAAGAGGGAAACTTGGAAAGGAGGGGTGAGAACTCAGCCGTTTCTAAAAACGGAACATGATAACAACCTCAGGAGGCCAGCCTGGGAAAACAGCCTCGCTGGTGCCCGGCAAAGCGGTCAGTCTGCCTCTGCTCAAGCGGGTGTTGTGGGCCTGGCCCAGGGCTCTGTGCAGGAGACGGTGGGTAGAAACTGGAGCCTGCTTCAGTCCTCAGTGTTTACTTAGCTGGAGAACGGCCTCGCGGAGACACGGCTAGAGGGCCAGGGCTCCACACGAGAGGCTCCCACGGAACCGCATGGGCTGACGTGCATTCAGTGCGGCTGGGCAGCTCCTCTCTCTGTCCAGGGACTTTGGCTCACTTGCTTGACCGCAGCGGTGGCTCCGTGAGACCACCCAGGGCTCTCCAGGACCCCTCTTCCTTGCTGTTCCATGCTCCTCTGTACATTCCGATCAGGATGTTTGTGAGGGCTGGAGATGGGGATGACCGTGCCCAATTTAGGAAGAAAAAATAGGCTCAGTCAGGTACGGCCCGAGGCACAAAGCTCATGAATCCTGAGTCTGGATTCAAATCCAGGCCTGACTGATGCAGGAGCTTGAGCAGACCCTTGGCTTGCTCAGGTCTCTGATATGGGTTGTTGCTGCAGCCAAATGGCTTTTATCCATCCATCCATCCAACCATCCATCCATCCATCCATTCACTCATTCTGCTGGTATTTATGGTGCACTAGCTGTGTTGGGAAATTTCCCAGGTGCTACACATATATCAACAGACATCTCTGCTTCCTGGAACTTATTTGGGGAGGGAAGACTGACAATGAGCACAATAAATGTGTGGGCAGTATTCGGAGGCTGGCAAGTGCCCAGTGGGAGGTGGGTAGGGATGCAGGAGTAAAGAATGCAGAGGAGCAGATAAAAATTTTAGTGGGGGGTTTCATGGATAGAGTTGCATTAGAGCAAGAAGGCAGAGGTGTGGGCCACGTGGATAACTAAGAAAAAGCATTCCAGGCAGAGGGAATGCGTGGAAATCTCTGAAGCATAAGAGAGTCTGGCACATGCAAGGACAAGCAAGAAGCTTCTGTGGTTCCAGTGGCTTGAGTGAGAAGGTGCCTTCGTGCACTCGGCTGCTCTGATAAAGTCCCATCAGTTGCCAACAGATTCAACGCATGGCGAGGGGCGATCCTGGTCCCTAGAGGTGCCTTCCTGCTGTGCCCCAATCATTTATATCCCAGTACACCGTTGCCTTGGAGGTGAAAATTCCAACTGATGAATTTTTCGGGGATGCACAAGATATTGAGACTACAAGAGCAGAAGTAGGGGCAGGGGAGTTGTCCGACCAAAGAGATCTGTAGGCCTTTATAAGAGATGATGTTCCTAAAAGTACATTTTGATGGGCAAAGGGACAGCCAAAGGTATGTGCCATCATGCAAACAAAACATAACACCGTTTTTAGAACTTTGGTTCTGAACTCAGTCTACTTTGTAGATGTGAGTGTCTCAGTCTTGGTTCTGTAGTTCTGGTTCCTGTACATAAATGCCATGATTTGTGGCTGTCATTTGCCACACAGCAGGCAGGCTGCTTACTTCTTCATCACCTACCTCACACTTCTGCTGCAGGGAGATTTTGGCTGTTTGGTTGAGCATGGTTAAGTCCAGTGGGACTGTGCTGAGGGGAGTTCCTTATGATCAAGAGCTAGGAGCTGTAGCTTGAAGACAAGTGGACACCAAGGAAGGACCCAATTCTCTTGAAATGCACAAGAAGGTCACCTAGAGAGCATCTTGGCACAGAATGGTGAACTGAGTAGTCCAGCAGCGTGCCAGTAATGAGGGAAGAGCAAATGCATGATCCACTTACTGTAGATGCTTTTACAGCCTCTGTAAGACATCATTATAATGCACCAGCGATTGTTCTGTTGTTCATGTTGACTTGTTTAACTCTGCTGTTCAGAGATTTTAATATGTGCTAAAACTTGCAGCATTCAAAAGTTTAATGCAAAAACAACAGTTAGAGAAGGTTGGGGAGCATGATTTGATGATCTGGAGAGCTATACCTGCTGATCCTGTGTTGGGTGGGTCACTTTGGGCTAACTATGCAGTTTAGACTAGTCGAATTTGACTCCTTTATTTTTTTTTAAGAGAGAAGGACAGTGAGAGAGAGAGAGAGATAGAGAGAGAGAATCAATCTTTATTGAGTTTTTCACATGGCTTTCGTTGCTCTGACATTTTGTTGTGTATGTGGGTGCTGGGGTTCGAACCCTTGTACTTGCGCATGCCAGGCAAGCACTGTAACTGCTGAGCCACTGCTCCAGCCCCCTGAATTTGACTCTTGCATTAAAGAGATCACTTCTCTACAACATTTGTTGGGCTCCTGCTTTATAAAATGTTTTGTCCTTCATTATCTCATGTTATTCTCAAGAAAAGAGAAAACTATGGATAGATCACATGAAATTGTCACCTTCAAATTCATGACTGACTCAGGTCGCACTACCATTTAGTGGCAGCACAGATGAGACATAAGTCCGAAGGATCGACAAACCTACTCTTCCCTTCTGTTCTAGACTGACATGTAAATTGAGGAAGACAAATGGAGAAAACAATTGTTTATTGTCCTGTAGAGAATAGCATTCCAATAAGCAGACACTTCCCTTCCCATTTCAACCGGTTATTTTTGGTGACGTGGAAAAAGAGCCCCATGCTTATGCAGGAAACCCTAAGCAGCTCCAAAAATGTGTTCTCTTCATGCGTATGAAGTAGCAGCTGATCGTGCACCGCGCCTCGTGGTTAGGAATGTGCTCGTGACTTCTGTGTTCCCTATTATGATGCTCGATTCTTTAGGCCTGATCAGGTGGGGATGGGTGGCTTTGTGGTCAACATCAATCCACTATCTCTTAAGTAAGGGTCATTGTTATTATTATTATTTTTTTTGTAGCTTAATTCTCCCAGATAGATTGCCCTCTCAGCCATGTCCATTTTTGTCTTATTGTAGATATTTCCCCCACTGCCCATTCCCTAGTACAGTGCTGCCAGTAGGACTGTGTAGGATGGTAGAATGCTCTGCATCCGCACTAATATGTCAGCCACCAGCCACGTGTGGCTACTGAGTAACAGAAGGTGGCTGGTGCAACTGAAAAACTCATTTTGAAATTTTATTAAATTTTAATTAATTTAAATTTAAATAGCTCCCTGTGGCTGGTGGAGACCATGTGGAGAGTGTGGCTCTAGGAACGCTTTGATGCTTATATCTCGTTCTTATAGCTGCTGGTGCCAATTTCTTGCTCTTGGTTAAAGAGAGAAATTTAAAGACACTGCTTTCTGGGGCAGCCCACATCCAAGGACTGGTCTGGGCTCCCTCCACCCAATTTTGGGAAGCTCTGTTGGGCTGTCCTGGCTTCTGAACTCCTTATGGAACAGGCCACGACTTCTATTGCAACTGTATTCCAGTTCAGTTGCTCCCCTGTCTGTCTCCGAATGAGCTTCTCAGGAGCTCAGTCTAGGATACATCCCAGTTCTGCACACTTCCAGAAACAGAGTATTAACAAGAAGCAAAGGCACTGTGATTTTTTTCACAGCTTGCATTTTGAGTCCATCTGGACTCCTGTAACACCAGGAAGAATAAGCAAATCTTTCTGAAAGAAGGGCTCATTTCTGTGGAGTCTCTGCCCTTGGGGTTGGGGTAGGAAACTCTTATGAATGACCCTGCAGTCTGAATTTTATTATCATCACCTTGTCCCACTCCTGCCAAGTCATTCCTTCGTTCTGCAAATGTTAACTGTGCATCTTCTATGTTCTAGACCCACTTTAGGATTTAGGTGCCTGGAGATGACAAATGCAATATGGTTCTTGTCCCCAGTGGCTTGTGGCATGCTGGCAGAGGGAGGGGTTCAGGCATTACGTGATCCAAAGATCCACATTTAAGTTTCCTTGGGTCACTAAGAAAATGCAGAAAAAGGAGGAACTGGCTAATTTTATGCAGGGGTGAGGAAGCTATGGCCATCAGGCCAGTATTGTAAGGTACATGAGCTAAAAATATTTCTAAATTTTGTAGTATGAAAAGTACTCCAAAGTAGAATAAATAGTATTTCATGACACATGAAAATTTTATGAAGTTAAAATCTCAGTGTCCATACATAAGGTGTCACTGGAACACAGCCATGTCCTCTCCTTTGCACGTCATCTCTGGCTGCTGTCATCCTATCACAGCAGAGTAGAGTAGTTACATCAGAGGTGGATGTGGCCGCAAAGCCTAAAATATTTGCTCACTGACCCATTATGGGAAAAACTTGCCGAGCCGTGCTTAGTGCAATCAAGGAGGCCTTCCTGTAAAGGGATGGCTTTGAAGTGGAGCCGAAAGCATGCACAAGAGTTTGCCAGGCAGAAAATGGCCGTAAAAAGGAGCCGAGGCAGTAAAGATGTGCGTGCCTAGACTCAAGGTGGTGGCAGTGTGGATTCCAGCTCCCACAGGAGCTTAGAGAAGCTCATGGAGCATATAGGAAGTTCCTTTTGACAGACTGGTGACGGTGAAGCCAGGGCTTGGGGCAGGAAGAGGTCGAGAAGGGAAAGAGTGAATCAGCACGGAGGCTCCGTGGACAGGAAGCCAGACGGGCTGCAGCACAAGCAGATGAAGGACGCAGGTCGAGGATGGCTCCGGGGCTTTGGGCGACACCGGGGGCTTGCACGGGATGTGTGAGGGCCGAGGGGAAGTGGTTCCACCAGAGCACTGACTGTGCACGCTGTGGACAATGGGCGTGGGGACGCGGGCAGCTGGGAGGCAGGGCGGGGACGGATGGTAATAATGATAAGGGTGATGATGATAATAGCAATAATAACAGTGGGGTCAGAGGGGGCCGCTCCAAGCAGGCAAGGCAGGGAGGGGCCGGTGTCCGGCTGCCTGGCACAGTGTGGGCTGTCAGAGAGGGAAAGCAAGCGTTGTTTGGTAGAAACAGAGGTCAGCTGTTGCCAGAGCGGAAAGGAAGGTGGAGGCTGAGCTGGGATCTTTTCCAGACACAGGAACCAAGGTAAATATGGGAAATGGAATCTTTAATGAGATATGAGCTCAAACAAAAGATCGCTGCAAGGACTCCTGCGAGGTTCCAGAGGCCCCTTCAGCTCGCCAGGAAGCGTGGAGAGGCCCAGGCCTGTGCCTGAGAATCACCGGGATTTGAATGAGGCCTTTGTCC
The DNA here is from genome assembly GCA_004027875.1 of Aplodontia rufa. Taxonomy (NCBI): domain Eukaryota; kingdom Metazoa; phylum Chordata; class Mammalia; order Rodentia; family Aplodontiidae; genus Aplodontia; species Aplodontia rufa. The sequence goes on from PVKS010010661.1 coordinate 51,317, forward strand.
TGAGAGCTCATAAGGCCCCTCAGGCACTCCGACCAAATTCCAGCCTCAGTTTGTGGAGACAGGGGTGGGGAAGATAAGTCACCATCTTCAGGATGAGGACGTAGATGTATAGGTTGATTCCAAGAGTCTCTGCAAAGCGCAAACACATTTCTAGCCATCAAAAGCTTTTTTTCCCCCTCCCAGGGGAATGAGTCACTTAGGTAAGAATGTTAGAAGGGGACTAGAATCCCACCGTACTAGACCTAAACGGAAACTTGTGTGGGGGATCTGAGCCCTGCTTAGCCTTCCACACACCGAGAAGCAATGACGTTCTCCAATGGTAGCAGACAACATTGTCTAGCTGGTCCTTAGGCAGTAACTATTCTTGGTGAAGAAAACCAGTATCAGCGTCATAGTGCGGATGGAGAAACTGATACCGTGAGGACATCAAGACGGTTGTCCAAGTCACAAAGGAAGTAGACGGGAAAGTCAGATCCAAGCTGGAGGGTGGGAGCTTAGGGACCCTATGCTTGAATGTCACTGGAGGAGCTTAGGATGTTGGAAGAGCATCTTCCAGGGGACTGTCAACCGGGGAATGGAATACCTTTTACCTGCCCTTCTCCTGATTGTCTCCGGCTCGTCCTTCATCTCTCTGCCCCATGGGTCTTTTCAGACCACCCAAGTTTTGGCTCAACATTCTGTTCCGTTCTTTCTAGACACTGATTACAGTTGTTTCTGCTTCTTCCCTGTTATGTTGCCTATTTTTGCCAGTAGGATGTAAGATTTGTGTAGTCAGGGACTGAATCCGTATTGCTCATCCTTGTACCCTGACACCAACCGAAGTACACGGTGCATTGTATGAATGATGAATATTTTGTTGAATGAACGACTTTCTCAGTTTTCCAGAAATGGAGTCTGACCAGGAGGCTGTGGCTCTTCAGAAAGGTAGACAAAGTCCCTTTGGTCCACTGATTTGAAGGGCAGTGGGGTGGCAATGGTGGCTGGTCTTGGGAAAGTAGAGAAGAGACTCTCCCATGTCTCTATTTATTGTCTGTATGTCAATGTGGAGGAGCATAACTGGAGATGGGGTGGCTCAGGCACAAGGGAGATGAATCAGCTCTTGCAGCAGTGAGGAACGGACTGGGACAAGGGGACAAATGCTTTATAGTTGAGGTCTTCCTTGCTTCTCGTAACGATGCTCTAAGGTGAGGGTTTCTCCTAGCACTTCCATTACACAGGTGATGAAATAGAGGCTCAAAGAGGGCAAACAATGGTTTGAGTTATCCAGACAGATGGTGGAGGTGGGGCTCTCACTTGGGCATCAGACTCCATCACTTTTCCGTAGTGATTCTGAGTACAGATCTTGAGGCGGACTGCCTGAGCTCATGTCCCTGCTCCACCACCTACTAGGTGTGTGAGTTTTGGAAAACTGCCTGACATTTCTTCGCCTTGGTTTCTTCTTTGAAAAACTTAATGCCTACCTTATAAGGGTGTATAAGTCTAAATAGATCAATGTTGTTCAGATAAAGAATCAAAAATGGGAGCTGGGACTGCTATATGTTATTTTATCACCACCACCACCTCCATCATTATTTAATTGTTCTCAATACTTCCTAGCTATGCCTTCCTATGTGTGATGGTTAATTTTATGTGTTACTAGACTCGGGCTAAGGGATATGCAGAAAACTGGTAAAATATTATTTTTGGGTGTGTCTGTGAGGCTGTTTCTGAAAGAGATCAGCATTTGAAGCAATAAACTGAGTAAAAAAGATCATCCTCACCAGTGCGAGTGGGCACCACCCAATCTGTCCAGGCCAAAGTGGGGAGAAGCAGCAGAGAAAGGGTGAAATTGCTTTCTGCTGGATGTGGGACATCATCCTTTCTTGACCTCAGACCATGGTGCTCCTGATTCTTGGGCCTTCGTTCTTGGCAAGTTTATACATCATCATTTCAGCGTTCTTGGCAAGTTTATACATCATCGTTTCAGTCAGCTTTTTCTCTATGGTGACCAAAAGACCTGACAAAGAACATTTAGAGGGGGAAATGTATGTTTGGGGGCTCATGGTTTCGGAGGTGTCCAGGCATAGATGGCCGACTCCATTCCCTGGGTGAGGCAGAGCGTCATGGCAGAAGAGTGTGGCGAGGGAAGTGGCTCAAGACATCACACCAGGAAGCGGGGTCAGGGCTGAGGATCTCTACTCAACAAGGACGAAATATAAACCCTAAAGGCATGCCCTCAGGAGCCATCTCCTCCAGCCGCACCCTACCAGCCTACAGGTGTCATTCAGTTAGCCCCTATCAGTGGGTTACTCTCATGACCAATCATTTCACCTTTAAGCTTTCTTGCATTGTCTCCCACATGAGCATTTGGGGGACACCTCACATCTAAACCCTAATAATCCCCTTGTTCTTAGACATTCAAGTTTGAGCTGCAATTACCTCACTGACTTCTCTGGGCTTCTAGCTTGTGGTGAAGCTCATGGGACTTCTCAGTCTGCATAGTCATGCGAGCTAATTCTTCACAATAGATTTGTGTTAGACAGCTTCTTATTGCAGAGATGAAATGAGTGGGAAAATCAATCTAGAGGGTGATCTCCAACATACCAAGTTTCTCCAGCGACATTCAAATGCAGGGTCTCTAAGCGCCCACACTTCAGCTTGGATTTGTCATTTCCACTTACTTTGTGGCTTGGGCAAGTCATCTTGATCTGCTCTTGGTATCAGAATCTTTTTCAATATCTCTATATATATCCTATTGATTCTATTTCTCTGGAGAACCCTGACTAAACACTGAGGCTTTGCAGATACTCCGAGTGACCAAGAATGGGAGCCTTCTAGAAAGTATGAGTGACATTTCTAAATTAGGGGAGCCCTGAAGACAGCAAGGAATAGATCCGATCTGGGTCTTACGACAATTATCTCTTTCCTATGCTGTTTCTTTGAAAGGCTAAGAGGTTCCATTTCAGGTTTCCTGAGTTTCTTTGTAGTAATTGTGACCTTTCTTTCCTCTCATCTTTTCCTTTGGTGGAGAGGGAAAGTAACCAGAGGAAGTCTTTATTAGGAAATGAACACATCAAAGCGACACTATTTAGCTATATGAGACAGTGCATCAGTGAGCTAATAAAAACAGTGTTTTCCAAGTTAAATGGCTAGATGTGTAAATACTACCACAGACATGGCACTTCATTTTTAAAAAGACCCAAGGTACACTGATTAAAGTGAGCACAGGATTTCAGCTTACAAGTCATTAGGAAAGAGAGTCATCTGAAATGGGATGGAACATTGTGTCACCAGGTATGGCTCAGAACATGAGCTGTGAACGAAGGGGCGGATAGATATTTGAAGCACGCGTATATCCAGTATGCAGTTTTCAGTATTCATTTGGTGTTCTATGTAGATAAAATGGAATAAAGGCAGACACAGAATTCACCTTGTGCTCAAATTCTTCCCTAATGTATCAATCCCTTTGGAACAAATTCCATTTTCAAAACAAATGTAAAGCAGCCTTGATTGTGCTTCCATTTTTTTTTTTTAAGAGAGAAGGATAGTGAGAAAGCAAGAGAGAGAGGGAAAGAGAGAATCAATTTTTGTTTAGTTTTTCATGTGGCTTTGGTTGCTCGGACACTTCATTGTGTACGTGGTGCTGGGGTCCGAACTGGATACTCCTGCATGCCAGACCAGCGCTGTAATCACTGAGTCACTGCTCCAGCCCCTGCACTTTCATTTTAAAGCCTATGGCCGTTCAATAGGTCAGCACCATTTTTATTCTCATCGTAGATAAATTCTGAGTTATAGTTTTATACTTAGGCAAGTTTTCAATGATCATAGACAGTCAGGGGCAAAGTGTGGATCTCATATAATCTGTTAACTTTAGGTGTAGTCCATGGCCTGGTACTATCACTGGTCCAGGGAAGGATGAAATTATTTAATTAATTCTTTTTCTCTCCAATTCCAAATCTATAGGCAATCATCCCGAGGTATTTCTTAAGGAGACTTCATAACAACCCTAAATATTTTTTAATGCTAGGAAGAGCTTCTAAACCTGAGTTTTGCAGATGTGCTCAGAGGACAGATTCCAAGTCTTTCTGAAGCAGACCTTCTCTTGGGATTCAGAGGTGAAACTCTTAGAGCCTCCAGACAGATCACCAAATTACTTGGACTCGTGGTTCTCCAACTTTAATGTACAGAAAAATCACCTGGAATGCTTGTTAAGCCACAGATTCCTGGACTTTTTCCACAGAGCTACTCATTCGATAGGTGTGGAGGGGTCTGGGTCTTGAGATTTTGCATTCCCAACAAGGTTCCAGGTGATGTTGCTGCTGTTCATTGGCTTCCACCATTTTTTTCCTTCAAAGAAGGTTTATATTTTTACTGATTTTTAAATTGGTACATTATAGCTGGCATCATGGTGAGATTTATTGTTATATATTCATACATGCATACAATATAATATAATCTGGCCAATATCATTCTCCAGGATTTCTCTTTCCCCTCTTACCCTGCCTCCCCCAGTCCGTTTCCCAACCTCTATAGATCTCCCTTCAATTTTCATGAGCCTGCCCCCTCCACACACACCTTTATTTTCCTTTTTCCTCTCTGTTTCCCACATATGAGAGAAAACATAGAATAGTTCACCTTGTGAGTTTGGCTTATTTTGCCAAACATAATGGTCTCAGGTTCCATCCATTTTCCAGCAAATGACATGATTTCATTTTTATATATGGATGAATAAGACTCTGTTGTATGAATACCACATTTTCTTTATCCATTCATCAGTTGATGGACACCCAGGCTGCATCTATAGTATGGTTCCTGTAAATTGTGGGCACCATAGTTCTGTTCTAGGCAGATTATACGGAAAGTCATGTGGGCCACATGTGCATGAACAGATAGTCAAAGATAGCCCCCAAAAGGCAGCTCAAAATATTTGAAAGCAATTCTTATTTAGACTTCTGCTTCTCAAGGAACATTAAAAGGGATCGGATCCTTAAGCCAGAGCAAGGTTCTCTAAAGCTTTTCCATGCCTTCCTGATTCTCCTGATGCCTTTTGCAGAGTGGGTACTTTTCACTCAATTCCCAAGTCCTTCCCTGTGAAGCGTTAGCCTACCCTCTTTTTCTTCCTCTTCCTTTCTTGAGTCCGTTGACTCTGATTTTCCAAATTCTAGGATCTGGGATGTTAAAGGGGAAATTGTCCCAGAGGGAGAGACAGAGAATGGAGCAGATAAGGCTGATAACTCTCTCAAATTGATAAGCCTTGTCTCCCTCAAACCTATTAATATTTCACATCCAAACTCAAAAAGGAAGCCTCACTGATCCAAAGTGACCTGCAACCACTCAAGAGAATGCTTCGTTTTTAAATAATTTATTGTTTTATGATAGAAAAGCAAGGGAAAAGGATTCCTCACCAGCTCCATTAACCTACAATTTTCTTTACAATGCTACTGATATTAGAAATATGGTTACTTTTTAAAGTACCTAAGCCAGGATTTATTTGAAACTCTTCATACAGTCTGGTTTTTAGTCTTAACCAGAAAGAGGTATATTAAGTTCTTCCATCACAGTTGTGCTTCAAACAAGTTTTCTTTGCATATTTAGAGCTACTTGTCTTATGTAACAGGATGCTATGTTGTTTGGAGCATAAATGTTCAGGGCTGCTAAAGAAGATGAATTTATACTTATCCAATCTCATCTATCATTCATATGAGGCATCAGTCCATAAATATTGTTTTTAAGTCTGTGAAAACCTTTTCCCAAAGTGCATCTTAAGAAAAACGCTAATATATAAAACATAAGCTGTATGGACCTAAAGGAGATGGGCCTGGTCCAGGCTTTCTCAAGCTGTTTTGCAAAGGGAATAAATCCCACAGATTCTAACTTCAGCAGATATTTTCCAATGTCTCCATAGGATGGTTCCTAGTGAATGCCCCAGGGCCTTAGGCTCTCCCGGAACTTGGTGAAAAGCTGCTCATTCAGTGGACTGGTGTTACACAGGCATTTCCAGAAAATTAGCTTTATTTTGGTGCCTCCACCAGCACATGGTGGTTACTCCCAAAGCTATGTGGTTAATTGACATTACCTCTGCTTTGCTGCTGATCAGAGGACTGCTCCATCCAGTTTATGTGCAGTGGTGGCCCCAACTTCAGGTAAAAGTGGATAGGGAGAAAAATGATCAGGGTAAAGAAATTCATGAGGTGATGCACAGAGTACTTATGAAGGTATTTCTCTGTGATTCGTATCTCTTCTCATCTCTTTCCCAACTCTGTCCTTTGATGGGAAAGACCAAATGTGTCTTGGTGGGCCCAGTTTGCCCTCCCACAAAATAGAAAGGAGTCATGTAAATGAACAAATTTATCTACATTAGCTCATCAGTTAGAAAAGAGGATGAATGCTGGATAGTTACTGATGGGACAGTAGCTTGTAATATTAATGCTTGTTTGTATTGAAGAAGTAATCTGCCAAGCATCATTTAAGGTGTTTGACCACACTATCTCATTCCTTATTTAAACCTGTTTTATTCCCATTATGCCCATGTCCTGTGAAGAAACAGAAGCCTGATGATCTGAAGCAATTTGGCCACGTGCCCCTTGCTAGCTGAGCACCCTGTGAAAATTTAGAAAAGATAAATGCTAACACCAATTTGTGATTTTCCTGAAAAGGATTGCTCAGAAGGAATTTGCTTCAAAACTATTCTTTTCCCCAAAGCAAGGGAAAAGTACTGCTGTGGGTTGTCCCTCCAGTAGAAGCCTCAGCATCTACTCAGCTGGCATCTAGCCCTTGGAGGACAGTGACTACTCTGGTCTGTTCTGCAATATCCCAAGATGGCTTATTTGTTAATTGATGAGCAAATAAATGAATGCTGTCATAGAGTAATTGGAGAGACAGATGTGCAAGCGAATAATTTTGGAATGACATGATATGTGGAGCCTCTGAAGAAGCACAAGAGAAGGATGAATGAGTCCTGCTTAGGAGGGCCAGGGAAAGTGTTGTGGGTGTTACTGCATAGGACCTCCTGCCCATCTCTGAGCTGGCAATGCCCAGGGATCCTGCTCCGATGGATGTGGCCAGGCTACCTCAAATACATCATATCATGAGAAGCTCCAGTTCCTCATCTTAGAGTCAGGGTCAGCTGCATTTAAGAAACATGATACATGCGACACAGGTATGATGCTTGTTACTGGTTGAATAATTGATAAGGCTGAATGGTCCGTTCATTTTAGGTCATTGGGGTCAGTGGTCTAGTGGGTTGCTGGCTTTTTTTTTTTTTTTTGCTAGTCCATTAAGATGGCATTGTCAAAGATCTTTCAATGAAAGCGGGAATCCAGTGGGAGAAAGAGGATGGATGAAGCCATGCCTGCTTTGTTCCACAGGATAGACAGTGAACTGTATTTCTATGATATAGATTATGTATATCCGCACACACATGTGTGCTAAAGCTGACTGAGACACACAAGGCCTCCCTGTCCAAGGACTTTCTGTGTCTACACCTAACCTGAGTTTTCTAAAATGCATTCAGTAGGAGCTCTGTAGGCAGAGAAGGATAACAGTTCTTGGACTGATGCTTTTGGGAGAATTCAAACAAAAACAATCTACCATCGAATGTCTCTGTACATACCTTCCAATAGGCATACCTCCCAAATTTGGCAAAAATCCATCCAGGATTTCATTTATTTTGTTTACTCATTTTTTTAAATTTTTTTATTTTTTTTGAGCAACCTTACAAGATTTTAACAAAATAATATAAAATGTGTATATATTCTGGATATTGCAATTATCCCCAGGAGTGCCCCCCCAATTTTACCCTCCCTTATCCCTCCCTTCCCCTTCCCATTATAACTCTAAAAAAAGTATTAGATTGTAAAGCATTATATCTTATCTGGATTTAACTCATGTTACTAGACCAACTTTCTCATTGTCCAGGGTCTAGTCCCCACCTCCACAGATGAGTGGAGACAATCGACCCTTAGATCTCTGGGTTAAGCTGATTTTACTCATCATGATCTCTTCCATAACCATCCATTTACCCTCAAAGGCTGCAATATCATTGTTTCTAATTGCTGTGTAATAT